>JARKHS020029687.1:0-173360 GCA_030143305.2 Amblyomma americanum
CTGCCTCCTTGCTGGCCTGGTCTTTGCAATGTTTTGATTGTTTATTTGTTTTGGGTTACATTTTTTTGTTGGAAAATGTTAGATAATATTGATTATATTCCTTCCAGTTACAGATAAGCTCTGTATAAATTTTATTCAGTGTTTACTCTACATTGTGAATTGCAGAAGCGCTTTGCGTGACGCTAACCCTTGCAAAAAGTCTATAGACAGTCTATAGATTTATTATAGACTCTATTGCCTTCCTATGATATTTCTTTTTTTTCATTCATAGTCTGACTCTCTATGAACAAAAGTCTACTAAAAGTGTATGGCCCTAAATCTCTGGATTCTCTATAGACTGTCAACCTGATTTGTATTGCCTATAGACTGCTCTCTAGGGTTTGTTCATAGACAGAAGTCTATGGACAGAAGTCTATGGACAATCTATAGGCTGTCTAAAAAAATTTCTAAGGGAAATAGCTTTTTGCTACCTCTGCCACCCATGTAGTTCAGGGGAAGGGAGAAGTGTCAAGCCGCTACACCGCGGCTTTTTTCCCCTCTCCTCAGCCATGTGACGTACATGACTTAAATAAAAACATGAAAATTGGAAGTATTCTTCCGGATCATTCGGGTCACTGTGTACGGAACACCAAGAAATCTGCGAAGCGTACCGGCAAATGGAGGCAACCTATTCGGGCGGCGCGTATTAAGTTGAAATTCTTAGTGCTCACTAGCAGAGCTCATCTATTTTTTGGAGGCTTTCTTATTTGTATGCGTGACCGAAACGCAGCGCATAGCTGTAGGGAGGTTGGCAGACAAATGTAAATTAATGATGCGAAATCTGTTAACGCTTTGCCCATTACTCATGGGCTTGCCAGAAAGGCTTATAATACTGGTGTACAACGAGTACAGTCACGTAATGGGGCCTTGCCAGCCTCTGCTCTTTTGCAGAACTCGCTACATTTATTCGTGCCAGAGTCATCGTCCAACCTTCTGTTTCTGAATATCCGATCGAAACCGTTTAACAAATTTTAGGAAGGTAGTTCTTGTTAACGCTGTTGACTATATTCAAGTCTTCTCTTCTCTCAACCAGAGTCTTGGCATTTTGCGCCCAGGTAAACTTGCAGTCGAGTTTTATGTTGTTGTTTTTAGCAACTTTCTACATTGCCAAACGGTCATGTTTTCGTTTACGAAAATTTTCTCGCTTTGAGAGCGCTTTTCTTTGACAGCCACGAGTTTGGGGTTTTTACTCTGTAAAACTCACAGTTATAGGCGTGATTTTGTCCTGGTTCTGGGGCGTCAAGCTTGCTGATAAGGCTGACCAAAAACGTGGAACATACCTTGACGCTGTGTATCTGGAACGCCATATGTTTCTATACTCCTTCGCCTCGAGTACTGCTCAGCACCTTCGACACATTCTCCAAGCTTTGCAATTTTATTACCTTTTTCTTTCATGTTTTCTGCTAGTTCTTGCGAAATTTTTTTCAGCTTAGCAATTTCTCCTTGCTGATGGTTGACCTTTGCCAAGACATTTTCAAACTTAGCTCTAAAAAGCCTATGGACGTTTCAATATTTTCTTGTGTGGCACACGCCGACTTTTTTTTCTCGATATGTTCAAGCACCCGCAGCGGTGGCTCAGTGGTTAGGGTGCTCGACTACTGATCCAGAGTTCCCGGGTTCGAACCTGACCGCGGCGGCTGCGTTTTTATGAAGGAAAAACGCTAAGGCGCCCGTGTGCTGTGCGATGTCAGTGCGCGTTAAAGATGCCCAGGTGGTCGAAATTATCCCGGAGCCCTCCGCTACGGCACCTCTCTCTTCCTTTCTTCTTTCACTCCCTCCTTTATCCCTTCCCTTACGGCGCGGTTCAGGTGTCCAACGATATATGAGACAGATACTGCGCCATTTCCTTTCCCCAAAAACCAATTATTATTATTATTATATTTTCAAGCCTGCACAAGTCTTCCTGTAACTTCTGGCTAAGCTCATCGATTAGCACAACCAAAGCGCGAGTTTTCATTTCTTATGTGTTTGCTCTTTCACATCGCTGCTATATCTGAAGCAGTGTCATCATCTTTTGCTTTTCTTGCATGTGTCACGTTCCCAATACTTGTCTGCGCTGGCCATCATAGGAATGCACAGAGGAAGGGGGGGGGGGGGGCAAGAGGAGCAGTGCCCCCCACCCCTCCCTCCAGTTGTCTCATGAGTGAGAGGGGCGCAAATTTTCTCCCCTATTGCTCCCTGCTATCCAGAAGACTTGAAGCGCCCCTTAGAGGGTATAGAGAGACCTGTTCACGCCTATGCCGGGCACCCTTTTATTTTCAGATTATTTTTGTATAAACCAGAGCATGATCCATTACGTTACCCGTTATGGCAGTGGTTGCTAGTCAGATGCTATTCAACTTCCTCGAGGCTCTTTAAAACATCTTAACATTTGCGCAACAAAACTTTATACAAATGATAGTGCAATCCGGATTGTTATCTGGGTAAGCTCTGCAGTTGGGAAGCAAAATGGAGTACGCAAAACCAGGCAGGCAGTTAGTGCATTTCTGAAATCAAAAAATGCTACGTAGAAGGGCACACACGCGTTTTCGTTGGAGTTATGGGTTCACATTCGTGTTTTTTTTTCTTCGGTTCATTATTTCGCGTTGAGGGCAGAGTGGAGGGCATGCGTAGTTTCTCGGAGACCTATGAAACCACTTATAGTGCACCGCCTTTGTATATTTTTTGATGACTTGTTATGTGGAAGATTTTGCAACTATATTCAAGAGCGTCAGCAGGCTTTGGCTCTTATGTTATCTGTCATTCATCTGAAGAAGTCTTCCTCCCTAGTGGCCATAAACCTCGGTTCCATTAGTATAGTGATCCTTGAGGCCTTTGACCCTCATCCGCACCTTCATAGTTGGACGCAAGAAAAAATTACGGAGCTGTTAGAAATCTGATGCGACAATTCTGCGAAATTATTCGGATTTGCCCTCGATGGTTTATTTGATGTTCTTACTCTAAGTCGAGGGTTCACGCACGCGAGGGAATTTTTCTGGGGGGTTCAGGTGGTCCGGTGTGGGTCGAGGGCGGCGATGCAGGCAGTGTTTAAGCTAGAGGAACGGGTGGCACTTCTGGGGTGCAGCTAGCTTTCCCACTGCGCCTTTGAATTCGCCATCGCTTTTACTGTGAAAGCAATGATACTACCTCCTCCGCAAGTTTGGTGTCCGTTTAAGTGAAGCACCCAGCCCAAGCGAGGAGCCTCCTCTCTACAACTCCACCCTCTAGAAGCACCACCCAGCAGCCACCTCACCCCCTTAGCTAGGGAGATAAACTGCCCTCTTCCATCCGCCGTCCCGCCCAACTACCAACCACCTTCACCTCCCAGAAGCGCCCTCCGCAGAAGTGCCATCCGAAGCCAACGCACCTACCTAAGCCCTCCACCCACTAGTAACCCACGCAGAAGGAGAACGAAGGGGGAGGGGCGGCGCTTCTGGAGGGTGAGATGGCCGCGAGTAGGGTGGAGCGGTGGATTTAAGGGGCGGTGAATGGGTTGGCAGCCCCCTAGCTAAGGGAGTGCGATGGGGAGGTGGCTGGCGGGTGCAGATTCTGGAGGGTTGGGACTCCTCATTTGGCCTGGGAGCCTCATTTCAACAGACTCCAGATTACCAGGAGGTGGAGGGAGCACAGTAGCACTGCTTTCGCAGTAAAACGAAGCGACAAATGCTCCTCCCAGGATCCCTCCAACCAACGGAGTCGGTCTATTGTGAAGACGTCACGCTCAGCCATCCTTCATCCACTGGCGTCAACCTTCTACCGGTCGAAGCACGCGCAAGGTTGTTTATTGCAGTGTCGTGGCATTAGGTAGACACCTTTGTTTGGAGGGTCACTCGACTATAGCTCCGGTCTTTGATGTGTTCGTACCATGCACAAGCCCTCGCCTTCAGTATTCTGGTCATCGACGCCTTTAACATCCAAGTTTTGGAGGCCTTTGCCTCGGCACACGTCCACTCCTTTAACATTCTGGTCCATGTCTTTGTCGCCGCACACATCCATATCTTTAGTTGTCTTACCCTTGATGCCTTTATGTCCATATCCATACCTTCAACATTCTGCTCCTTGATGTCTTTGTCCCTGGACATGTCCATACAGTATCCTGCCCTGGTCCTTGAGACAGGTCCACACCTTTATTATCCTACTGGTATACTGGTATTACTACTGGTATTTGCCTCTGCACACGTCCGTATATTTAACATTCTGGTCCTTGACGCCTTTATTCCTGCACATGTCCACACCTTTAGCATTTTAGTGCTCGATGTCTTTGTCCCAGGGTACGTCCATACCTTCAGTATTCTGGTCCTTCAGACATATCCACAACTTTAGTATCCTAGTTTTTGAGGAATTTACCTCTTCTCACGTCCGCACCTTTAACATGGTGGTCCTTGAGGCCTTTATTCCTGCACACATCCACACCTTTAGTTTTCTACTTCTTGAGGCCTTTGTCCCTGCACACGTCCATAGCAGCTGGCGTTGCATTTGCAGTGGCCGCGCCGGCGCACGCCGCGCCAGCGTTTGCGGCGCGTGCTCTCGAAGGCTTCGCGCTGAATCGCGCCGCCGAGAAAGAGCGTTGTTTGTCGCTCGCTGGGATGCCCCGCGGCCTGTCTGGGAGACGAGGAAGCAGAGAACGCACCTCGATCGGCCGCTGCGGTTTCGTAAGAGCCTACTACGTCCGGTTGACACAGTTCGCCATCCTCGATCGCCCACAGGGCCGGCTGCCGCTGCTGGGTCCTTCGATTTAGCCACTCTGGGAGAAGCAAGAAATCGCGCAGTAAACAGGTAGTACGAGGAGCGAGGGCCCGGGCCGAGAAGAGTAAAAAAGCATCGCCGCCTCCTTGCCTTCCGCTGGACGACGCGGAAAGGGAGGTCGCCCGGGACCGAACGTTCGCGAAAGGACCGATCGCACGCCTTCTCTTCTGGGAGGCCGCGAGTAGCGATGCCCATCGTGGACTGGAAGTCCTGCTGTTTCCGTGAAGCGACCCTTGGTGGGGTCGGTAGATCTGTGACATCGGATGAAGTGTGGCCACTCTGAATCGTGTAGTACGTACTGCATGAGCGCTAAGTCTTTTTTTTCTTTTGTAGCGAAAGCTACATTGGCCACGAACTCGCAGTTTCGACGTGCTCGCAGTCCCACCGTGGTCGCACTGCACCACGTGACTGGTCACGTGACCAACCGCGTGACGAACCACGTGACAACAACTAGCCAGACAACCAGACTAACCTGGACTTGCAAAAAAGATTAACCAAGGCTAACCAAGCTATGCCTTAGCTTTCTGTATACGTATATCCTGGCATAGCCGAGCTAAGCCACTGCCATTTTTTTTTACATTCCTGCCAGTGTGACAACTCAAAATGGTGTCCATATGCTAAGCTTGTTATTAGTGCAATTTATTTATTTATTTATTGGCATACCTGAATGGCATTAGGAGTGAGGCGTTACATGACTGTTGCTGTATGTACATAAAAATTTCCTTTATGCAAGAAATGCGCAGAACATAGTAATCTCGGCACAAATGGCCGGGAAACTCGTCATTGCTTACAATTCATCATTTTGACCGGTACCTTCACTTTACCTGGTGAATCACCTAATGCGGCAATAAGATTAGGTTTGCTTCGCATGAGAAGATCACTCCAACTCACTAAAGTCCACTTTTCCGCGTGCAGGAAATGAGGGAAGTGGAGAGGATAACTCAAGCGAGATTACAGTCCTGTCCTTACGAAGTGCGTAAACGTTGCCTTGTGTAATTCTTTATTAATACCGTGATCTTGAAGGACAACACCGAGGCAGATGGGTGTGGATACATTTACATAGTAACACGGAAAATACAGTGAAATACGGCAGACAGCCCTTTAATGTTAAGAAATGTGCTTTTGGACATTATATTACCGCAGAGTAATGCTAAAGATTCAAGCAACTTGTGCAGATAGCTAGGTGTCTAAACAAGCAACCGCAGCAAAAGGATTCTCTTCAAGCGCAACCAAATTTTGGCTACGCTTGAAAAAAAAAAAACCAAGCAAGCCTTGGGCTTTGTACCCAAGAGGCTTTGTCTGCAGGCTTTGGCCTGCAGAGAAAGCTCAGCGAGTTTTGCATTACCACGCACGGAGTTACGATCGGGTTTTAATCCTCAGGGTGAGAAGATACACACTGCTGACTGCGTATCTCCAGAGAGAGAACACTTTAGGCAAGAGCCTCGGGCGAGGACCGATACACATCTGCTTCGTCGGTCGCTCGCGTTGCTGCTGCCGTAATTTCCATTATGTAAAAGATACTGATTTTGGCATACCTAGACGTACTGTGATAAAACGCTCTGACATAAGCGTACAGGAAAAAGTCTCGTTGCTGCGCAGGGCACCAGATTCGACGTCGAGATCCAGGAAAAGGTGGGGGATTTTCTGGAGTCCTTTCATAGTATCAGACAACAGCTTTGTAGATGAATCTTATTGCTGTTGTCTGAAAGAGAAAAGGAGACGGTTAGACCAGACGCTCTAGCTTAGACCAAATGCCTATGAGCTGCTAGTATTACGTGTGACATAGTCGTGCGGAGGTATGTGTATGTCAGGTTTAAGCTCCTGTCGTTCAGCTCCTGTCTGCCCCAGTCTTGCTGCAACAGCTCTCATTGAAAATATGCCGGTATTACCAAACATATCACGGCCTTTCTGTGCGACTGGACTTTGTTTTTGTTTGGTACACGTGTGTTACCGCTGTGTGTTCCACCTACTAATCGTAATTAACTCGTCTTGAGACCGTTTTGACTCCAAACAATAACTCTCTCGTTTTGCGGCGAAAGCAGTGCTATTGTGACCCGCCCCAAGAAATCTTGTGTCTGTTGAAGTGAAGCCTGCAGCTCAAGCGAGGAGACTGCGACCTCCAGAAGCCCCAACCACCGCCCCAGCTGTGCCCCCTAGCTAGGGGGCTGCCCACCCACAGAGACGCTCGGTCCACCGTTTCACCCTAATCTACCACCCCACTTTGCCCACCTTCACCCTACTTCAGCGCCACCAACATCCCACCCATTCACCCGTCTACTCACCCATCTAACTTGACCCTCCAGAAGTGCCGCCCACCACCAACCTACCTCCCTTCTCAACACGTCCTGCAGCACTAAAAGCCCACAAAAAAAATAATAAACTTGGGGGAACACTTCTTCAGGTGGACAGGTTATGATGACGTCACAAGGTCACCTGACCTATGTGACAGGTGGGCCAGCTGCTTTTTCGCTCACAACGCCGACACCGACGACGGCGTCGAGTTTTCTGCAGGACGGGATCCTTAACGCTCTCGCGTTAAAAGCGACGGCCATGTCGAATTAAGAGACGCAGTTGGAGAGCCAGATGCTTTCCGGAAGCACCACACACCAGCCACTTCCCGCCCCACCCCACCCCACTAGTTAGCTCTAGTTAGGAGGCTGCCCCCCCCTCCCCCCCCCCCCCCCCACTTCAAAAGTGCACCAAGCCCACGTCGATATTCGCACGCACTTAGGTGCATTCACGCCCGCGAGTCAGAGACGCCGCCCGTCTGGTTTTGGCACATACGTTACGGTCCTTCCCCGCTTTCCGAGGGCTTTGAGACGCCAAAGAATCGAATAGAATCAATCGCGCGACGTCCGCTACTCGCAGGTGTGAACGCGCCCTTATTCTCCGGCCAACTCATCGCCTCCCGGCCTCCGAGGCCGGTGAAAAACAGCCTACGTCCGCTCCGCTGCGGCGAGCGCACGCTGCGGTGCGGCGCGGTGGCCGCGGAGAACGGGGTTAGGGACGCGCGCGTCGTTCAGTCAGGTTAGGTAACGCCAGCCTCCGGGCCGCAGGCCTTCGGCGCGCGTACGTGACCCCTGCGCGACAGTCGGGCGCCGCTCGCGAACCACAGGCCCAGTGGTCGAGCGGCACGCAGCGCGGCCTTGGGGCGCCTACCACTTGAGGAATGTCTCAACATGTTCTCGTTTTGCTCTTGTCTTCGTGCGCGGCCGACAGGCGCTGGGGGAGGACGAAGGCTCCACAGTGGCGCCCGATAGCTGGCCCAAGGAAGCCGGGGGAAGCAATTGTGTATAATGTTAGACGCCTCGCGGCTGCGCCCAGAGACTGGGGAAAAGGGGCTTTTTACTTTCGTACCCGAACTCCGCGTCCTTGCACGTGTTTTCGCGGGGGGGTTTCTTTTCTCTTTTCTGCTAGGCCGGTCCTTCTCTCCATAGGTGCGAATATTGATGTGACATGATATCCGTGCTGCCGACCGACTCCTTTCTGCTGGGTGGCACGCGTTCTTGACATCGTTGATTAACCCACTTTGTGTCCACCTGCGGCGGGGCCTCTGGATTGGCTAACGCGGTCCACGTGGTCAACATGCCGGCGCGAGTTGCGGGGCGTGCTCGAACGTGTCCGTATTGTGCTGGTGAAGTCCTTCTGGCTCGCACAGAGGGCTTCAGTGGTCTACATACGAAGGCGGACGGCTGGCATGTACGTGTCGCGTGGTGTCGGCATGGCTCCGACAGGACGGCCGACGCCTTATTCTCTCTCTCTCTCTCTCTTGCCAGGCACGCGTGTCGCTTCTACGTCGAGCGTTCGACTACTTGAGGATGTTCCGCTGTGCAGGGGACGTTGAGATAGTGCATGTGGCCGCGAATAGGCTAGTCTAAACAGAGACTTCAGAACTGTTTCAAGGGGCCAAAGGTCTAGCATTTTATAGCTTTTCTTATGAGCTTTTCTTATGACACCTGCGGAGTACTATTTTTAAGCGAAATTTATTGCTCCAGGGCATCAATGATGAGTGAAGGTGTGATGAATGATGTAGTAGAGATTAAATGAATGGAAAAAGGTTAGCTGATTTAATGAAGTCCAGTAGAGAGCGATGGTATGGTCCCTGCGTCCAGGCAATGTATGAAGCAAGGTTACTTGGTGAAAGACGTGCTACCATCAGGTGCACCCTTGTAGGCTTGAGAGCTGAGCAGTCCCACAGTACGTGATGTATGTCGGCTTCGATGTCCTCGTGCTTATATATCGGACACCCTGGCCGAGGAAACAAATCTCGGTACTGAGGCCACTTCCGAGCGACGGCTGGTGTGAGGCGAAGTGCTATTGCAGCCCGTGTTATGTGCGAGCTGTGAATTAGATATCATTCTTGTGGCCTTGTCTGTTATAAAGCGGAAGTTTACAGGCGTACAGAATATTTTGTTTCCAAAACTATGCAAGGGTATACTGCTCAGGGCTCGAGTATTTGCATCAAAGTCGCCTCCGCACAAATGAAGACGCCAATTCGTGTTCAACACGAAGTGTTCGCGAGTTTTACGAAACCGACGCGACATGTAGCCGCGCCGCGACACATTGAGGAATGGGTTTGCCCTAGTCGAACAACATCGTCTGATCGCTAGCGCGTGGGCATGAAGGAACATATGGATGCCGTTGCCAGAGTTCTGTGATAAAAGTGGCTCTCTCGAGCGCTGTCTTGTGCATGTTTGTACGGCAACAATATGGCAGAGATCCTGAGTGCCACTGCATGATCTCCTTAACGCCGGCAACGCGAAAGGACAGGAGCTTTTGGAACAGGAAATGTGTGTAGGCAATTCAGTAATGAAGTCTATAATGGCAAGGTTTAAACACAGGAAATTTGCTGATGAAGGCCACGATGGCACGCTTTAGGCATAGGGGATCGCAAGAGGCAGTTTTACAGTGAAAGCTATGATGGCATAACTTAGGACACAGAAATTTTAGAAAGTTGAAGAATAAAGACCATGATAACACTCTTTGAGTATAGAATGTTTGTGCAGAAAGTATTATAACGAAGGCCATGGCGGCACGCTTGCAGCATTGTCGTCAAGACAAATTTCACTGATTTCCTGAATATAAATTACGCAGCCAGTACTAACCGCCATCTGAAAATACCTTTCATAATTGTTGTGAGGCGAAAAAGGCGGTGTTAGCACTTGGTGGCAGCCACCCCATCAGTATTCATTGTTAGGTATAAAGGGAAATTTTGTTACGAAGGTTTCCGCGACAAACTAGTGCCCCGAACAAAAGGAAAATAAAAGTCGATCGCTTATGCTGACGGCACCAAAATTAACAGTACGGCCCGATAACTTCTGCAGATAGCTTCCCTGTCACCCATCGAATGAGTTTTCTCTGCACTTTGGGCTCCTTGAGAGCTTTGTCAGGGATGGTCAACTGACAATTATGGCATGACTCTTGTCGGCTGTACGAAAAAAAAATGTAATTTTTGCACCCATATTCCTTCTTATTTTTCCTTTCTCAGCATGAATAAAGGCCTTGCTTTTCGGGGCAGATAGCCAGCCCTTCTCTCAGTGGTAATTTGTAAGAGCTAAGAGCTGCAGTAAGTGCATTATACTCCCGATTATTATGGAGCTCGGCACGGATAACCAAGGCTGGCAACATGTAAAGGAAGCTAACTAAACTCTAGAACACTTCACATGCTGCTGAAGCGAATTCTAATTTAGGTTGGACGAAAGTTTGGTAAGCTAATCATTTGATGGAAATGGTGAAGGGGTAGCACAACAAACAAATATTGCGACGTAGAAAGCCGAAGGAGCGGTTAGCGTCATTAGCGACGTTCGTGCTATGTGAAGACCATGTTAGGGTACGAGTTAAAGTAATGCCCAAATACAGGTAAGAACGGAAGACACTTCAGAACCGAAAATAACATATTTAGAGGGGATATAGGTTAGTCGATTGGACGACATAAGCGTTTGTGGACACCACCAACTTGTTGGATGTTGGCTCGGAGAGCCACTATACGGTTTTATAGACCACTGACGACATAAGCGTTTGTGGACACCACCAAACTTGTCGGCTGTTGGATGGGAGAGCCACTATACGGTTTTATAGACCACTAGCGACTCCCCGCCATGTAGTACATTCGGACACCACCAAACTTGTCGGCTGTTGGATGGGAGAGCCACTGTACGGTTTTATAGACCACTAGCGACTTCACGCCATATAGTACATTCGGACACCACCAAACTTGTCGGCTGTTGGATGGGAGAGCCACTGTACGGTTTTATAGACCACTAGTGACTTCCCGCCATGTAGTACATTCGGACACCACCAAACTTGTCGGCTGTTGGGTGGGAGAGCCACTATACGGTTTTATAGACCACTACCGACTTCACGCCATGTAGTACATTCGGACACCACCAAACTTGTCGGCTGTTGGATGGGAGAGCCACTGTACGGTTTTATAGACCACTAGTGACTTCCCGCCATGTAGTACATTCGGACACCACCAAACTTGTCGGCTGTTGGGTGGGAGAGCCACTATACGGCTTTATAGACCACTATCGACTTCACGCCATGTAGTACATTCGGACACCACCAAACTTGTCGGCTGTTGGATGGGAGAGCCACTATACGGTTTTATAGACCACTACCGACTTCACGCCATGTAGAACATTCGAGCCCACCAATAACAACGGCAGCCCTCGGGGTGGCTGGCCCGCTTCGCGGCTTGGATGTTCGCCCTAATCTCCGAAGACTGCTCGAAATAGCCACGTCTGTTGGCGGCTTCCCTGTCGCCTACGCACGAACAATCTGTAGCGGATAAAAGGGCGTCGACAGCGCCCACTCGGCTTTGATAATTTCCCTCTGACCCACGAGGACCCCCACGCCAGTCGTAAACAGGCGACGCAAGGCTTACATAACAGTGGTCCAGCGCTTATCGGCGTATACGTCAAGCTTAACGCGGGGCTAGCTCCCTACGCTGGGCCTGTGATCAGCGCCCGCTGGGCAGGATGAGCATTCTCAAAGACCAAAACCAGGCTACGACCGGCTCTAATTGTTACACAACGAGCCAGACATGGCATGACAGGAATGAGTATTTGGAGCCCCCTGTGGAAAGCGCACAGCACCTCCCAGCATACCGTTCGCCGTTATCAATTTAAAAGCACTGTTAAGCATTGGGAATGTCTTCCATGGCGCACGGTAAGAAATCTTGCCTGAAAGATTTGCCGGCTTGCAGTGTAGTGTCAGAGGTGCCGCAAAGCGTCATCGTGGACAACAGCGCTCAAGGTAGCACTTACTCAAATCAGTCATTGGAGTACAGTGGTCTTTTGTTAACAGAGTTCGCACACTCGTCTACCCCGCCCCCTCACCTCTACCACCCCCTCTTCCCCATCTCCTCGGCTCACCAATTTTTCACACTTGTTCGATAGTGAATCTATTTCTCCATAAAATCACAGAAATCGAAACGTGACGCCTCGAATCATCGCTACATTACGTGACGGGCCTCTGGACGTTCGCGCAGCCCTTACAAAATTTCTTTAGACAGTCTATAGACTCTCCATAGACTTTTGTTTATAAATTTTATAGACTATCTATAGACAAACTTTAGAGAACAGTCTATAGGCCATACAAATTTTATAGACAGTCTATAGACAACCTATAGATTTATGGCCATACACATTTAGTAGACCTTTGTCTATAGACAGTGTACAGACTATAAATAGACAAAAAGGAACATCTATACAAAGACAATAGAGTCTATAAGAAGTCTATAGACTCTTTATAGACCATTTTTGTAAGGAAGAACTGAGCTGTCCTAATTGAGCTCGACAAGGGGCCAGTTTGTGAAACATCTCAAGACGGATAACTGCGCTACAAGACAGGGGGGGGGGGGAGGGGGAGGTCAGAACACGGCAAGCGTAGACTTGCGCTCTTCCCATCCTCAGCTATTCTCCGTCTTGTCTTGTAACTCAGTTTTTCGTCCCAGAATCAGCTGTCCCGATCAGTAATTCCCCTCACACCACCTTGTTTTTATGAAGGCACCCTCTTAACTCCTAACAGATTTTAAATTTTTTTTAACGCACGACGAGGAATCTTGTTCAATAGCGCCAGAAAAAGGACATGCCCGCGAAGGGACACGTCCTCCATAGCTGGAACTCCACGCGAACTTCCACACGTTTTTCGACGTTTTTCACGTCTATGTAGCACGAATGGTGTTACAATCTACTACAACTGCTTTCTTTTATAAAGTTTATTGCTAGTACTCTGATCTACCGCGTAGTATTTCGACGCGTTTTATGTAGGGCTCGTTCTTTAGTTTTGTCTGTTCATAAACAACACGTTAGTCTTTGTGTAAAATGAAGCAATTGTTCCCAATCTTTGTAAAGAGAGTTAAGGGTCATAAACGTTGCTTGACCTTCGGGACACATCAACTACATCAATAAAAATTAAAAATGACTACCACTTCTTATCTACCCTCAATAACCCCCTTACCCCTTAAAATTTACAACCCCTCCCCAAATTTCTATTCCTGGGAAAACCTCTGGTAAAATTCAAAGTTGCTTTTTGGGGAAGGAAGTGGCGCAGTATCTGTCTCACATATCTCGATGGACACCTGAACCGCGCCGTAAGGGAAGGGATAAAGGAGGGAGTGAAAGAAGAAAGGAAGAAAGAGGTACCGTAGTGGAGGGCTCCGGAATAATTTCGATCACCTGGGGATCTTTACGTGCACTGACATCGCATAACACATGGGCGCCTTTGCGTTTCGCCTTCATCGAAACGCGGCCGCCGCGGTCGGGTTCGAACCCGGGTACTCCGCATCAGTATTCGAGCGCCCTAATCACTGGGCCACCGCGGTGGGTAAACCTCTGGTTGCATTCGTAGTTTCGGTGGCAGGTACGAAGCCCCAATATGAAGCAATGTAGCGATGTTTTATTGATGAACTATTTATGATGAACTATTATATTGCCTGCTTATATCAAATAAACCTAGTGGTTTGCAATGGTGAATTCATTAAGATATGTTTGAGGGGGCTGTTTGGTCATATTTTAAGGCAACAAAATGGAAGAAAACACTGCGTAAGATGGTCAGGAAAGCATGAAAAGTTCGCTTTCACCGAAGTATACATCCCTTGTTGTGGTCCCTTCGTAGGCAATTCGTACATAGCCACTGCGGGGGATTGCCGTCTGCCATTATCATTTTCTTTCTCACACATGACGTCCAAAACTTATTTTCTTTTCCCCTAATTTCTCGCATTTTGCAGCAGCAGCGTTAACCTCTCCTCAGTGGGCTCCGTTCTTGCATGGTATTTAAGCTTTGATGGTTAAGCTTGCATATCATTTGGTTTTTGCATGGTACTTGGTTACTACATTTTTACTTTAATTGGTTCTCTCTAACTTGCCTCCTTTCTAAGAGAACTTGTTTCTGGATTCAATGTCCCCTCGTTTGAAGGAGGAAGACAACAACGAAAAGCAAAAAAATGTGCAAGACTTTACTGTACTTTACGAGCGCGTCTCTTTCACCGCTCAGGTTGGTTTATTCTCCATCATCTCTGCCCCGATTAAGACATCTTAGCCGTCCCTCCCTATCATTTTACTTCACCTTCAGTTTTCTTATATGTATTCGAATTCACAGTGGAGTGCACGCTAAATGCGCAAAGGACTGAGGATACTGATAAACATATACATAATAATTGGCTTTTGGGGGAAAGGAAATGGCGCAGTATCTGCCTCATATATCGTTGGACACCTGAACCGCGCCGTAAGGGAAGGGATAAAGGAGGGAGTGGTGGAAGAAAGGAAGAAAGATGTTCGGTAGTGGAGGGCTCCCAAATAATTTCGTCCACCTGGGGATCTTTAACGTGCACTGACATCGCACAGCACACGGACCTCTAGAATTTCTTACCTCCATCGAAACGCGGCCGCCGCGGTCGGGTTCGAACCCGGAAACAGCAAAAAACAAATTAAGAGATTGTATAGCAGATCCGGAGTTCCCGGGTTCGAACCCGACCGCGGCGGCTGCCTTTTTATGGAGGAAAAACGCTAAAGCGCCCGTGTGCTGTGCGATGTCAGTGCACGTTAAAGATCCCCAGGTGGTCGAAATTATACCGGAGCCCTCCACTACGGCACCACTTCTTCCTTTCTTCTTTCACTCCCTCCTTTATCCCTTCCCTTACGGCGCGGTTCAGGTGTCCAACGATATATGAGACAGATACTGTGCCATTTCCTTTCCCCCAAAAAAACAATTATTTTTATTATTGTATAGCATGGCTAAACGCGAAATGTCGTGCAATAGCACTAGTTACGAGGGGCACTTAAGGTCTTAACGTGCTAAAGACATTTGACGTAAAGGCCTTTATGATAAAGGCCTTTACTCGGAAGGCATTTACTATGAAGGCCTTCACCCGGAAGGCATTTACCATAAGGCATTTGACTAAATACGTGGATAAATGCCTAAAGGCCTTCACCCAGATGAAAGCCTGCCAGGTGTATGTTGCCCACAACCCGGTGGCAGCAGGTGGCAGCCTGCCACAAAGCAGTACATATGCCTGAGATCGGAAAATGAGCTTATTAGGGCTACCGCACTAAAAAATGTACTCGTACACATATATACAGACTACCGGTGTGCACCGATGTGCATACGGTGTGCAAGATCGGCACAAGGTTTACTGCATGACATGGCAGTCACTCGTGCATCCCATCTTCGGGGTAATTTCGGGAGGACAGTCGCGCTTTGCAGTTCCTTAGTCAATAATGCGAAGCGCGACTTCTCTGCTGCAGTTTTGCTGCCTTCTTCCGGCGATACCGGCGTCGTTCATATGTATCGGGCCATGCCATGTATATACACGGCCTGACTCGTTCGCCGCAACTCGCTCGGTGAAGGTCACCGGTACACGGAGCCCCGCATCGAGCGTTATTAAGTCACCCTCGGGGGCTCTTCTTCTTCTCTCCGGAGGTAAACGCGATGCACTGTTGCGTCAGAGCCTGTGAGCCGAAGATCGCCCTTACGCTCCACGGTTGAGCGGCAATATAGGGCCCGCCGCGGCGGATTCGATCGGGGTCATGGCGAGAGGACCCGAATTTCGCTGCCCTTCCGACGAGGGCCGGCTCAGACCGCCCGCACGACGAGGACGGCCGGGCGTCCGATTTGGCACCGAGAGTGCCTGCTTTGAACCACGACGAGGCCGTCTGCGAGGCGCCTCCGAGTTGTGGCCAAACAAGGCGGATGAGTTTAGGTGGGTGCAAATGCCAGCCCAGGATATCTCTATAGGCAGGCGCACCAGATCAATTTCCGAGGTTTATGTTGAGGGAAGTTAGAGAGAGGGTTGACGAGTTTAAAAATAAATTGAACGAAATCAAAATTTGTTTAGGTTCCACTGACTTTGACCACGCTTGCACTCGTTACTCAGAGGCTTCACACAGATTATAATAATAATTGGTTTTTGGGGCAAGGAAATGGCGCAGTATCTGTCTCACATATCGGCGGACACCTGAACCGCGCCGTAAGAGAAGGGATAAAGGAGGGAGTGAGAGAAGAAAGGAAGAAAGAGGTGCCGTAGTGGAGGGCTCCGGAATACTTTCGACCACCTGGGGATCTTTAACGTGCACCGACATCGCACAGCACATGGGCGCCTTAGCGTTTTTCCTCCATAAAAACGCAGCCGCCGCGGTCGGGTTCGAACCCGGAAACTCCGGATCAGTAGCCGAGCGCGCTAACCACTGTGCCACCGCGGCGGGTCCATCTGTTCTGCCGAGGCACTTGCCATAGACGTGACAGCGCAACATTTACAAGATCATTCAGCTCCTAACATGATCATTTTCTTTCTGTGCAGGCCGAAGCGTACTCATTGTTGATTCACAACAAAGGTTAATAATAATAATTGTTTTTTTATGGAAAGGAAATGGCGCGGTATCTGTCTCGTATATCGTTGGACACCTGAACCGCACCGTAAGAGAAGGGATAAAGGAGGGAGTGAGAGAAGAAAGGAAGAAAGAGGTGCCGTAGTGGAGGGCTCCGGAATAATTTCGACCACCTGGGGTTCTTTAACGTTCACTGACATCGCACAGCACACTGGCGCCTTAGCGTTTTTCCTCCATAAAAACGCAGCCGCCGCGGTCGGATTCGAACCCGCTTCACACAGATGGTCACCGCTGAAATTCGGGGACGGCGGCTTGAAGTACTTTCGCACTAAATATGCCACTCGCTTTACAAACGCGATTGCGCGGGTACATCCGCCGCCTGTAGCTTTCGCACGTTCAACCGTCCCATTCGCGCTAAAGCTTCCTTATAGAAATAGTGTATTCATTGGGAAATCAGGTTATCTTCACTATGCCGGTGTCCTGTTCGCACACGCGCAAGAAAAGGCGAAAAGCATTAACGTAAACGAAACGCACGTGTTTTCTTTAAAGGGACGCTGAATTTTGAGCTCGCTTGTATCGAACGATTAGCGTGTTTTGACGGCAAAGAGGCTACTTGCACTGCAAACAGAGCTTTTGTAAGCTATAGAAGGGGATAAAAATGAAATAATGTCGTCACTACAGGCTGTTTTCGCCAGCAAACTGTGGTGACGTCAAGACAACTTATTACATACAGATCTCTGAGGCTATACTACACCTCCATTCAGTCGCAAATGGTGATCGCGGAGTCATTTTCGCTGCTTACGTGGCGAGCTTGAATCCTGTGGCGTGGAAAAGAAGTCGCACTCGGAAATCCAATTTCCACTGCAATAAATACCTCTTTTGTTGTCGAGCAAACTTCACCACAGCCGGAACGAGCCATAAATTGGACTGTTACTGAGATCAGAAATTGAATGGAATTCAAATTAAATCAATATGAAGCTTGCTTCAGACGGTGCTTCTGTATAAATTGTTACCCGCCGCGGTGGCTCAGTGGTTAGGGCGCTCGACTACTGATCCGGAGTTCCCGGGTTCGAACCCGACCGCGGCGGCTGCGTTTTTATGGGGGAAAAACGCTAAGGCGCCCGTGTGCTGTGCGATGTCAGTGCACGTTAAAGATCCCCAGGTGGTCGAAATTATTCCGGAGCCCTCCACTACGGCACCTCCTCTTCCTTTCTTCTTTCGCTCCCTCCCTTGTCCCTTCCCTTACGGCGCGGTTCAGGTGTCCAAAGATATATGAGACAGATACTGCGCCATTTCCTTTCCCCAAAAACCAATTATTATTATTGTATAAATTGCATGCAGGAGGAGGTCGCAGACTCAGCCACTGTATTGAGACCTCCTGTAAACGAAAACAAAATAGAAGCAATGTATCAGGTAGCGAAGTTAAACGACGTGAGCCCGAGATCGGTCCGCTCGTCAAGCTGAGTGACGCTCCACGACAGCGCTCCGAATGCCGGCGGTCGTGCGTGCCGGGTCACCTTCGTCTCCCGCTCGAACGGGGGGGGGGGGGGGGGGGGGGGGTTGCAAGGCGACGAGCGAAAGCAGATCGAGCCTGTGCCCACTGATTTCGGCGACGATCTCGATGCGATGCGATGCACTCCTCCTGCGAGAGGCTCTCCTTACCGCCTATGTAGGACGTTGCGTAGCACGGTTAGCGGGCGCGCATTCCGCGGGGAGTTTGTTTTTCTCGATTCAGCCAGCCAAGGTCCCCGCGCCGACGGCTCCCACGAGTATCAATACTTGCGGTGTGGGGGGAGGGGGGCTCGGCTGCAGAGGTCGCCTGGAGGTCGCCCGCGACGAAGTCGCGGAAGCTATCAATTAGGACACCCTGTGCTTGTCTCCAGCACATCGCTCCTAGTGCGCGTGCGGGGATCGAAGACAGCGCGAATGACGGGAATTCCAAGCAGTGCGGCACGCGCCCAAGAGTTCTCGTCGGCTCCCTGCGGACTTGGAAACACTTGCTCGCCTTCGTGCCTGCTTTCCCCGGTGGATACAGGCAGAGCCATATAAGGAGCTGCCTCCACGGGTAAGCAAGCGGAGGTGTTGGCCGACGGGGGAAGCAGGCACTGTCGAAAATGCCCTGGACATGTGACGTCTTCCAGGACACGCGATCCAGGTATAGCGTGGAACATGGAAGTAATATTGAGGAGGACTAAGCGTTACAGCTCTTCACACATTTAGGAAGGGAAGGGAGCTGGGCGCGAACATTCTGGGAGTTTGTCCGGCGTTGTCCACAAAAATCCTGATTGGCTGGCGGACAGTGACGTAATCAGTGACGTCACCAGAGCGGATAAATCCCGTTGACTGGAGGGACATGACGTCACCATCCCGGCAGTAACATCGCCAGACCGGAGAATGCCGATTGGCTTGAGGAAAGTGACGTCACCAGACCAGGTTCGTATGTGTGAAGCCTCCACCTGCCACGATTGGCAGGTGGAGCATTCAGGAAGAGATTGGGAAGAGCAGCCTGCGTGTCACGAGCTTCGCTACTCACTTCCGACAATCGCGTCGCCAGCGCATTAAGGAAATAGGTGCCCTGGTGTCTCTTTTTTCTGTTCTCTTTCAAATCGGCTCGGTACCCGTAAGCTGGAGTTAACGAAACTGTCATACTTGCTACCGTTACGACACATCTTTCATGCACTTTTTTAGGCCAGTTTGGGGCTCGAGATCCTGGGCTAAGTAAGATCTGGCGCTGATTGTTTTCGTTTCTGCTGAGTGCCTCATAAGGTGCGTTGCCTCAACTGATCAATGCGGCAAAAAGAAAAACTGATTCTCTAAGGCCAACTTCAGAGAATGAGGGCACTGTTATTGCTCGATACTTGTTCTTTGTTCAAATCTTATTATAACTACAGATCGGAGTAATAATAATAATAATAATAATAATAATAATAATAAGTTTTTGGGGAAAGGAAATGGCGCAGTATCTGTCTCATATATCGTTGGACACCTGAACCGCGCCGTAAAGGAAGGGATAAAGGAGGGAGTCAAAGAAGAAAGGAAGAATAGGTGCCGTAGTGGAGGGCTCCGGAATAATTTCGACCACCTGGGGATCTTTAACGTGCACTGACATCGCACAGCACACGGGCGCCTTAGCGTTTTTTCTCCATAAAAACGCAGCCGCCGCGGTCGGGTTCGAACCCGGGAACTCCGGATCAGTAGTCGAGCGCCCTACCCACTGAGCCACCACGGCGGGTTGTGCTCAAAAGTCAGTGTTCATGTGGGCATATTTGTCAGCACGATCAGTATATTTGCCAGTAATTAACGCACAAATGCTCGTACTTAGTGCCTTTCTTGTAAAAGGAAGTGCTTTGAGCCAATCACCAATAAACGAGAGGAAGCAACGGAAGTGAAATAAGTAGACAAACAAAAACGCAAATGTAAGTTTGGCTCTGAGATTTGGGTTGTCATGTTAGCGTTAAGTTGTTGCGCTCGGTATAGCGAGACAGCAGAACTCTAGCTGAACCATTGCGATAGCTAGAACATGGCCGTTTATCGTGACGCTTGCGTTTAGTTTCACGTCAGTGTCCTTACGTGCATTATATAAACTCACTTAACCAAGTAACTGCCCTAAGCGGGCGATGACAGCGAACAAGCAGCGCTACACGAGCAGATGGCGAGAATATGGAGCCTGTCCGTCTGTAGAGGCTTGTAACCTAGCGGACAATGCATCAAAGCTCTCAACTGCGTTAATACAACGGTGCCAACGTCTTACTATCGCCCAGGGGCTCCAGCTCAGCGACATAAGTCCCCGCGTCCGAAATTTGTTAATATTCTGCTTTGACTAAGTTTAACTACTGGTAAATAACCAGCTAGCTGCGACATGCCTGTCAAGGATACTGACCTCTTTAAGCTAAAACCGAATTTAGGAAATAGAATTCGCTGCACTTTTTAGCGTTTTAATGCGTAAGCATTGTATGGCTATGTTTGTGGTTTCGTGTCATCACGAGCTTGTTATCACGATAACGTTCGAACGAACAGAGTATAAGTAAATGAATGGTTGTATTATATAGAGCATTAAAAATATCGCAGGGAAAATCATGACGCGCATGAGGGGTAATTAATTAATTAGAGCCAAAAATGTCAAAAAGTGGGCGGGGCTGGGGCAAAAGTGGCGCCAAATTTAAAACACCGGAAGTGGGCGGAGCTAAAGCGTGGCGCCAGATATGAAGTTCAGTAAAGAGAGGCAAAGAGGGGCGAGGAGGCGTGAATGCTTACTCATTCCTCCAATGCGGATGCCGCAGTGATCTCACAATTTTTTCTTTTGGATTTAAGCATGAAAAGTCCAATCCATATCTATAGCGCTGCGGCTATTCTGCTTTTTTTTCTTAGCTTCGTTTCAATGCATTTAGTGAAAAAACTCCGTGGCGCCCGCATAATTCGAATTCGCCCTTCGGCGCATCGCTTAGGAATTCGCGATTGTTTCGACAAATCTGGCCTTCTGCGCGCCATCGCGACGCAAGGCAGGGACGCAGCCTAGAGACTGCCTTGGTACACAAGACAACGGAGCGACCACTCCGAAGATCAGTTTCTGTCACGGCCAGCGTCAGGTTTCCCTCGCGTCGTCTGTGTAATCCCATCCAACCGGCGCCCGCAAAAGAACTTCGATATCGCTGAACTTGAAGGAGAAGGAGCCTGCCATCGGAATTCAAGTGTCGCGAGAAACTCAATCGCGGCCATTCTTCGGTGCTTCGGTTTGCCTGAGGCGACTCAGCCAAGCAGACGTCGCGAGCCGCCGTTGCGAGCGACTGCCTTTTCCCTCAACGCGAAGAAAAGCTCTTCAAGTTCCTGCTCCACCACAGCAGAACTCCGGCACTCATAAAAGGAAAATGAAAGCAGGATAATGAAAAGACAAAGAAAAAAAGGACAGTTTAGAAAGTAAAACAGCACTGACGACGTCGACTGCTCCGCTCCCTAGGCGGTTGTTGTTGTTGTCGGCTGGAGACGGGGAGGGGGGGGATTGTTGTTGACTTCTGAGATGGCACTTATCCGCCATGTGAGCGGGAGCCTTCTCTGATGCGTTGATAATTTCTCTTTCTTTTCTGCTCTTTTTTTGCCTCCAGATTTTCTTCGCCACTGTCATTTCAACTCCTCTATACTTACTTACATTGGGTGGGAACTGATATTCATATTTTTTTTATAGCGAGAGCTACACTGGGCTACCAGTCGAGCATTTCGCGGTGGATAGGAGAGGCCAGTTGTGCGCATGCGCTGTTACCATGGTAACAAGAGAGACCCCACAGCTGCGCCGCGTTCTTCGTCGCCACCTCGCCGCACGCCGTTCTATCACCCGAACCCCGCGTCGCATGCGCAGGATTGCGTATAAAAGGCAAGAGATGTAATGGGCGGCTGTATCACAACGTTTGACATGGATGCGGAGGAGGAGAGTCCAGTCGCTGCTAAACGGCGGTATAGACAAGAGTAGATTAACTCTTCCGATCCTGAGGTTGTCGCCTGGCAGTTATTGGCTACTCAACAAAGAGAGAATGAGCGTAAGAAGGCGAAGAGAGCGGCTGAGACGCCCGCACACAGTGAGGAACGGCTTGCCAAACGGAGATGCCAGACTGCCGAGCGTAGCAGACGGCGCATAGCCGCCGAGATGGAGCCCAATGTCTCTCATTGCTAAACACACAGTGACCACAGCAAGCTCAGCCAGGGAAACGTACCTCTCGCTACGCATATCCTGGCATAGCCGAGCTAAGCCACTGCCAATTTTTTAATACGTTTCCCATCGCATTGCATCTTTTTATTCCATCTTACGAGTTACAAATACTACTTGATGGCTTGGTTTGTGGGTTTAACGTCTCAAAGCGACTCGGGCTATGAAGTGCGCTTGAAGAATACTACTTGAAGACCTTAAACTTTAGTTTTCTCACAGAAGACGTTCTTTGACAAAGGGTTGCGCGGAAACGGGACCCTATCAGTTGTCGAAGACAGTGTTTAATACTGTAACGAATTCGGGCTTCCAATAAAGTAACATTGTTCGACAATTCCGAATACTTGCAGCTTATCTAGAGATTTTGAAGTGCTCCAGTACACAATATTTATTCATTAAACACATAACTGAAGGAAGCTCACCGGGCGACGTAAGCTACAAGTACCGCGATTAATGCGTTTACCTTTGGTTTCGCCCACGACACATCATCTTGAGTCGAGCAGGTACTTTTCTCAGTTTTACAACAGAAATTTAGTTATAAAACTAGAAGTCACAATGTCGTATCAAGTGCAATAACAATGTCTTAACACCAGAGCACTTCAGGGAAGAAAGCAAAAAACCTAATTATGTGGCTGTATAGACCGGGGTAGCGGTTTTCTAATCCTTTCTAACGCGCATACTCAATATTTATTTCAGCTTTCCTTGAAGAACATCGCTAGCCAATGCTGTTTATTTAGCACTTGGTGAAGTTTAATATCGTGATACTACTACGGCGATCACGAAATATTAGCACTGATTCGAAAAGTCTTCGAACAGAAAGCCATTTGTTCCGAGTTCGCTTCAAATCATGGCCCGCATATGGACTCAGAGAAAACTACATTTTGTGTCAACAAGCCGCTGCCTTGTTGCTCTAAAACGATCCCACTTGCATGAGAAATGTGTCGCTCGTTGGCCGCGGACTCAATCTTTATTTCAGCTTTCCTTGAAGAACATCGCTACCCAAAGCTTTTTCTTTGCCACTTGATGAAGTTTAATGTCATGATACTACTACGGCGATCACGGAATATTAGCACTGATTCCAAAAGTCTTCGAACAGCAAGCCATTTGTTCCGAGTTCGCTTCAAATCATGGCCCGCATATGGACTCAGAGAAAACTACATTTTGTGTCAACAAGCCGCTGCCTTGTTGCTCTAAAACGATCCCACTTGCGTGAGAAATGTGTCGCTCGTTGGCCGCGGACTTGTCTGGGGTGGGAGGGGGACGATCATGGAGGAAAAAAAAAAGGGGGGGGGGGAGAGGCTGCAACTGGCACACTTCCTTTAGAATCTCTCGCATATAGAACACTTTCTTGAACTCGATACGTAACTACGTTATGTAGACCACATCGCGTCGCGCCCTTCTTTCTCCAGATCAGAGCGCCGGCTCTGAGCGCCACCCGTCGAGAGGCATCGGCTTCGAAGCACGCTCTGAGTCACTTCCTTCCCGCGCAAACCACGTGCCCTTCAAGGCGCGCTTACACCTGCGCCTTTCCGTGTCGCTTCGGCTCTTACGTGGGGCTCGCACTTTCTTGAGGCGCGGGACGCGGAAGTTACATCAGCCGAAAGTGGGCCAGTGGACCAGAGGAAAGCGAATCGGTGTAACGGGGGACCAAGTAGCAGCTGCAGCAGCAGCAAGCGAACACCGCTGCACGCTAGTGCGGCAGTCTCTGTGGGCATACATACATACGTGCCAACACGCGGCGAGAAAGAAAGTGCGCGCTCGCGTCTCTCGAAATAGCGCGCGCGTGCCACTGACCGCGAGGAAGCACAGGAAACACGTTTGTTTTGACGGCTCCCCCCCCCCCCCCCCCCCCACCACTCTTCCCGTCGCCGTCGTCGCGGGTTGGACTCCTGCCTTATTTCCGCGTGCCGCCGGCAGCGCGCGCCGGCGCTGTGGCGGCGGCGGCGGGGGTCTCAAGTTCACCGGGACGATCGGCTCGCGAGCGCGCGAGCGACTACTATGTAGGTTGGCACACTTCGCCTTCCTCTCCCTTTCCCTCCACCTTCTTTTCGATTTTTTTTCCCCCCGCTCGCACGTTGCCGCGTAGAGTGCTCCGGCCGCGATCCCCGCCAATTGGGTGCATGCACCAGCGAACGCCGAGTGCGCTAAATGGAGCGCCCCTTCTCTGAAACGACTGCGGGTGCATCTATGGCGCGTTCGGCGACTTCGATGACGCCGCGAGTGACTAGGACTTGAATGTGCAGAAAGTTTCGGTTGTCATCAGCAACTGAGGGGCGCAGATTCTCGTTAGGCTCGTGGAAGCTTTGTAGGAGGTGGTGAACCACAGCTTCTGGAAAGGCCGTGACGTCGTCAGCTGAGACTTGGCCTTGCGTCCAGAATCTGTCCCGCTGTCGAGTACAGGTCCTCATACGCTAACGAGCACAGGTTCTCTTGTAAGCTGTGTCCATGTTTGTTGCCTGCGGTGTCCTGACATCACCCTCAGCATCTCAGCCATAGAAGGACGCAGATCATCACGCAAGCTTCGGAGGAGGTGGCGGCCGACAGTACCCTGATATGGCCCTTAGCATTTCTCCCGCTGTAGAATGCCGGCCCTCATTAGGCCCGCCTAAGAGGTGGTGGGCTAATGCATCCTGGCGTGGCCGCCCTCTGCATTTCCCTTACCGACGGATTCTGGTCCTCATTAGGCTCGCCTAAGCATTTGAGGAGGTGGTGGAAATCCTGGCGTGGCGCACTAAACTAAAGATGTAGGCCTTCATTACACTCCTGGCATGGCTCTGTCGTCCTAGTTAAGGCCCGTCCTTTCCATCCAGCGTTTGCTGCGGCGCTGCCTGCAACTAGGAAAAAGTAATAGTGAGGTTCAACCTGCTTCCAACGCAGCGGGGAGGAGAGGAAGCGTTCGGTAGCATAATCGCAAGTGCCAAAATAGAACAGCGATGCGTTCCAGCTCCTCTTACGCAACACTCGCTGTGGTTGGGGCGAACGTGCGTTTCAGCGTTAACCAGTGTATGCCAGTTTCCCTCGCTGCCATGCATCTTGATAGGGTGGCGAGATTTTCCGCCCCAGAAAACGGGGACAGCCATGTAATCAAACGGGGAACGAGTCAAGAGGGAGCGTGGCGAGGCATAAAAAAGCTGCTTTCCAACACAATTATTGCTTTTGTTTTCGGTAACAGAACAGTGAAAGCACTGCGGGGCTGAAAAGAAAGTAGGCCTGTACTGTTTACGCATTTGTATTGCCGATTCTTGCTTTCATAATACCATACCTTATAACAGGTCACAAATGTCCGAATCTGCGATTCCACCGGGATGATGTGCTTTGTGCAGTAGTTGACGATGAATGAACACGTCATTGAAAAGCTGTGCATTTCATCACGTTGCGAATACGCACACGTCACTCTTTCATAGCTCTGCGAAAAAAAAAGGAAGAAAAACACTCCTTGGACTTCGGTTAACGCTCGCTGTCTCTTTTACTTCATTAAACTTTTCGCGCTTTATGTTTTCAATATTTTTCGTTTGAACGATTTAACTACTTATGTAACTTTTCAAATGCTGAAGAGACGAGAAGAAATGTAGGTCTGACGTTAAAGAAGTCGAGCAGGGCGAATGTTCTGGTGGAAGCAGGACGAAGATAACGCTCTTTTCTAACAGGAACATTACTCAGTGCCTGGAGTATTACTGAAGGTGTCCTTGCTTTTCTTCGTCCCTTTCTTGATGCCGTAAGCCACAAAAATGCTGACGCCGCAGCGTGCTCTCATGACTTCATGGTTTGCATTGCAGCAGACTTGTAGAGTTTTCTGCGAAACAATATCACTAAGAGTATGTTCCTCTTTACAGTAAGCGAATCGAAGTGATCATCCCGGCCGCTTGTTCTCAGGGTGCTCCTTTTGATGTTAGGTCGCTCGCTTGGTGGTCTTCCGAGCATTATGTGCCCTCCAACAACCCTTCTCTAAATGCTGCCAGAGTAGAGGTGTTCCATGCGGTAATCGAAAATTACCTAAAAAAAGAAAAAAAAACTCGCAGGACGGTTACGACTATGTAACGCGAGATTCAGCGATAGCTGTTGAGGCGTTAGTCCGTGACCCACCAGTGGTCACGTGATGCACCCCTGCACTGGCAGGCGGCTGTTCTAACCAGAGCCGCCCGTAGGCTTATGCGACCCAGGTTGACCGGTTACGCCGACGGCGACGAGAAAGCCAGGGACGGGCACCTAACAGCTGTCGCTGTAAAAGTAAACAAGCGTTTTACAGGACCGAGATTTTCGCCTAGTGCTTACAGGGAAGCTGAAACGCTTTTTTTTCATAATTTGACGCGATACAAGGATTAGAATGCATGGAGCTTGTAGGTTAATCATACCAAGTTGTTTCGCGCTAGCATTTGAAGGGATGACATGACCGCCGATTAAACTCGGGGACGGTCTTCAGGCTTCTCCTAAAAGCATGCGAGGAGTGCGGAGAAACTAGACGATGACGTCACAGTTTGTGCCGTTTCATGTTTCCACTACCTTCGCACACATCCCGCGGTGCGTCGTTCGATGCCGCTATGCAACGTTTCGCAGCATTTACCTTCGGCGGAGTTGATTTTGTTCCTCCGAACAAACGTTTCAGCGTTGGAAATGTACCACCACTGTCATCATCATCATCGTCATCAACCTGACTACGTCCACTGCAGGGCAAAGACCTCTCCCATGTCTATCCAATTAACCCTGTCCTTTGCCAGCAGCGACTACCGTATCCCCGCAAACTTCTTAGTCTAATCCGCCCACCTAACGTTCTGCCACCCCCTGCTACGCTTGCCTTCTCTTGGAATCCACTCCGTCACCCTCAAGGACCAGCGGTTATCTTGCCTTCGCATTGCTTGCCCTGCCCAAGCCCATTTCTTCGTCTTGATTTCGACTAGGATGCATGCTTTTCAGACTTGGCATGCTTTACCTGCAGCTTTCACTCATTTTACGCCCTTAAGCTCGTCGAATTCCAAAACCTCTTCAGCTGCCCTTTAAATAGCTCATACTGCGACCTGAGCTTTACCAGGTTGGTACGCCTGAAGCAATTCACAGTTCGCAACTATGGAACGAAGATGGCTTTATTAGTGAGCAGCACTCAGTCTTCTCCACATGTTTTGCGGCCATTATTTGCTGCGCCAATCACGGCACATTTCGCCAGTTATAATACCAGTGTTAACAAGACAATGGCTGACAGCCATATGGGAACAGTTCATTGCGAACAGGGCCATAAACCTGGACTGAGAGGATGATAGGTGACGCTCACATAATTTTCGCTACCCTGCAGTAACTATCTATACATGTTGCTAGTGAAAGTGACAAGACGCGGCATTCGTGGACTCTGCTTAGTTCCACTTTCCCGTCTCTCCGCGTGTCGCCAACGCGCCAATGTTTCCTTGTTTACTTTCTTGTTTACTTTCTTTCAGGTGATGTTGCGCGTAGAAATGTCGTTCTAGATGTAAGACGGGAGTGAAGATAAATATATCGACGCACTACTGTCTCTGAATTTTCCGCGCTTTAGGCTTAAATGCCTTTGCGTCCATTGCCCACATTTCAGAACGTTCGAAATTTCTAAAGCAGGGCAGGTGGCGCTGCCTTTGTATCAAAAGAAGATGTCCTGCAGACGGGGCTTTGTCGCAACCGGAAACTATGCTGGTGCCACACTACCGAGACCAAGTCTCATATTGGAACGATGTCAGCACCGCTTTCGATGATGATGATGATGATGACTAATTTTTGTGGCTCAACGACAACTTTGGCGAAAGAGTGTCGTTGGCACAAGGAGTTTTTCGTCTACGCAAGGTGGGATCAAAGACTCATTTTCTAAGCATTTAACCCCAGTATAGCCGGGCACCAGGCCAGGGGAAAGCTTGTTCACATTGTATCACCGGTGGCCAGCACCGCTGTTAATTTCCAGCAAACATCGGTTTCACTGCGGCTATGTGTAAAGGCGGCCTCTATAGACGCTCGCTGACATCTCATACACTTCCACTAGGGCTGCACTGTTCTGAAAAAGCTGGCGCGTGTCTTGGCAGGGAAAAAGTTGTTCACATTGCACGCGGCTGAGAGGCGTCGTCTGTACGTGGAGCTGTCGGTTTGACCTGGTTGCCGAGTTACCTGCGTCTACGTGCGGCTTCTGCATACGGACTTGGGAGAGCATACGTGCTTCGACGACGCGGTCCTTGGCACCCATGGCGTTAGATACGCTGTGAACAAAACAGCTGACGAACCTTATACAGTGCAAACAGTCACGTTCGCTGTACTCCGCGCTGAAACCATGCTTCGTCCCTGCTGTTTAAGCCGGTGTTGAGCTCCGAGCACGTCAGTGATATCATCTGGGGAGAAAACGTGGATATATATTCACATTACATTGCATGCATAATGTATGCAGCACATACGAAAGGTATGCCGCGCATGCAATGCGCAGTCTTTGTTAAAAATGCACAGCCCAAGTGATTTGCTTCCAAGCCCTGTAGCGGGACTCTTTAGCATATTTGGCAGTCCTAAGCTTGGGAGGGTTGAGGACTTGAGTTCCTCCGACCTTCGTGAGGTCGGGGTCCCGGAGTATGCAGGAGGAGCCGAGCTGCAGTGCTCAGAAGCAGACCTCTCGGACTGCATACTTTTGACAAAGACTGTACGCTCGTTTCATACGCAGTGTGTTCACTAAAGCATGCAGTATGCGAAGAGGTCTCTTTAGCTTCGAGACCAAGTTCTAAAGGCCATGGCAGTGATTTTGCAGGGCAAGTACTATTGTTTTTATGACTGGTAAACGGAGATTCGTATTGTTTGCACCACGTCACTGCAACTTAATTCTGATCGAGTGGAATACGCAGCTTCTACTTTTTGTGTGAGTGGTTAAAACGAACAGATTTAAGCGATCACGTTCCTTCGACCGCAGCATGCAAGATTCATCGATTGATTATAAGTGTTATACTTAAGTGGGAAATCGAATAGAAAGCTGAACAAGCCTGATTGGAAAAGAAAGGGAAGATAGATTCATAAAGCTGATAACCAAGGAGAATTCTCATACAATACTTGTAACATAAGCAGTGGAAGATGATTAGACGCATAAAGTTTACGCAGCTCCTTTTCAGGTATTCCGAGATGTACAAGCACATGACACAAAGTCTCAAACGTAAGCACAATAAGAAAAAAAAACAGAAAAAAGGGGCTCTTAGTTAACTGGGTTTGTGGAGACTGCGTACTTCACGCCTACTAATATTGGCCTCACAAAGTTTTCGAGCGATTATTTCAATGTGCGGGCTGCATTTTGTACGACATTGGTTTGGCGGCAGACTCGAGAACAAAAAGACTGCTTTAGACGTCGTTCCGGCATCGCGCTGTACGCACTAGGGCTGGACCCTATCGCTGGCAGATTAGATGGAATCACCGAATTTCTATCGCATTCTGAAAAATGTAGCTTAAACTCCAAACCCGCCGCAATCTCATCGGCTTGCAGCAATTTAGCTTTCAGTCCACACCGCGGGTTTTGAGTGCTTCAGGCATCACATAGGAAAAGTGGAGGTGAACGTTATTTACCGTCCCATTATTGACGTACTCTTGAGTGCCTATAGGGTTCTTGGCAGCAACTGCTATCTGTTCGCTAAAGCGGCCGCAATCGCAGGACTCCGTCGACTTCGCGCTCACTTTAAAAAGTGCGGAAGGTGGCTCCAGGACAACGGAATGTTTTTAGAAAACTTCCGCAGGGCAGTTCTTCTTGTGAGCCCAGGTGGCAGCTGGTTTCTTTGAGTGATGCAATGCACCTCCATTGTCCTCAAGTCGAGTGCATGACAGCGTACATCAGTACCACGGTAATGTTACTATCCTGAAGGATGAAAGCGCCAGTTTAGCGGACGGTTTGAATTGTCGCAGAAAGAAAAAAATAAATAGGAGATAGGTGTGAAGGGAGTAAAATAAAGTATGGAACGAACGGACCACAAAAAGAAAGGAAGGAAGGAAGGAAGGAAGGAGAGGAGAGGAGAGGAAGGAAGGAAGGAAGGGAGGGAGGGAGGGAGAGGAAGGAAGGAAGGAGAGGGAGGAAGGGAGGGGGAAGGATGGGAGGAAGGAAGGAAGGAAGGAAGGAAGGAAGGAGAGGAAGGGAGGGAGGGAGGGAGGAAGGAAGGAAGGGAAGGGAAGGGAGGGAAGGAAGGAAGGCAAGGGAAGGAAGGAAAAGAAAGAAAGAAATAAAGAACAAAAGATAGAAAGGAAGGAAGGAAGGGAGGGAGGGAGGAAGGGAGGGAGGGAGGAAGGGAGGGAGGAAGGAAGGAAGGAAGGAAGGAAGGGAGGGAGGGAGGAAGGAAGGAAGGAAGGGAGGGAGGAGAGGGAGGGAGGGAAGGAGGAGGAAGGAAGGGAAGGGAAGGAAGGAAGGAAGGGAGGGAGGGAGGGAGGGAGGGAGGAAGGAAGGAAGGAAGGAAGGAAGGGAGGGAGGGAGGGAGGGAGGAAGGAAGGAAGGAAGGGAGGAGAGGGGGAGGAAGGAAGGAGAGGAGAGGGAAGGAAGGAAGGAAGGGAGGGAGGAAGGAAGGAAAAGAAAGAAAGAAATAACGAAAGAAAGAAAGTGACGTTCCTTGTCGTTACTTATGATCTGAATCGATTCTTCTATACGACCGCAACAGCACTCATTGTCTTCGTTCTTTTTCGCATTCGTTGTTAGTATGGTACTGAACTTATGTTGGATTCTAAAACCTGATACGGATATTACTTACGGCGGGCTGCAAGCCTCTCAGTAATTAAGGAGGCTAACTGTAACAGTCAAAAGTTTACTATTCAATATTAGTTAACCAACCTATTAGTTAACACGTCTTAGCTGTATTCTGGTGTACTACACCGCTGACAATGCTATGCCGAAAAAAAGCGCTCTTCTAACTCAGAAACCTATCTTTAAAAACTGTGAAAGTTGTAGGTGAAACATCCTGTATACTATTACACAGGGCCTCCATGCATGAACCAGGTGACGTCTGTAAGCCATCAGCTCAATTAAATTGTAGTCTGCAGGACGTATCTGATAAAAACTGAAATCGAAGGAAACCAAGCACCGGTACTGAAGCGTAAAGACTGCAGCGAGCAGTGCCGAAGAGTGATGATAAAACAGCCATTTCAACAGATTGCAGCATTTCCGTCCGAATTCCCACCGTGCCTGCTACACACAAAAAGGCCGTGTAATCAGAGGTCGCACTGTTTCTAGGGCGTTCGCGTCGCATCTCGCGCATCATCGAAGAATTTTTGTTCCCTTTGATCGTCCCTGCCCTTTCAGGGTCACGTCCGTGTTAGCAGTTGCACGGCGATCGAATTTCTCGAGAAGAAAAAGTAGAAGAAAGAAAGCAAATGTCTTCACACTATTGAGCAATTTCTTCCTATTACCAGGAATCGGCAGCTCCATTCGCCGTTACAATACCACGGCCGGAAGAGGCAGCTGGACCACTGACCTCTGACCTCTGACCCGGTGGATCGTCCTAAACGAGCCGTTGGCCAGCGAGGCCGCGCGCCCCTGTTTAAAGACGTTATACAGCTCTCTCTCCGCGTCACGAGAAGAGGGGGGATATAGGAACAAAAACCTGCGCAGACACGCTGTTCAGTACAAAAGGCAAGCCTGTTTGTAACTTCTCTTCGGCAGTTCTTTTGCACGGCAACCTCCGTTTCAGAAGGTATAGCCGTTTTCTTTTTTTTTCCCCCTTTCTCTCTATTTTTAGCCAAACTCTCGTGCGTAGAGCAAGGAGATCGCCCCTCTCCCCCTTGCACCGAGACCGGCGGAGGCCAGCGGGATGAAGTCCCCGCTTACGCGTTGTGTCCGAGCAGGGCCCGTGACTCCTGGAACAATAACTCCGCCGGGGCTGTTTGGGCGGGGGTTGTTACGCAACCATCAAGCTCGTTTCGTGGCCGGTTAAAATTGGGTGCTCGCTTTTTTTTCCAGACTGGCCATCTAACCTACCCCTCCCCCCACTTCTTTTCAGGCCCTTTGAACGTGCTCGTCTAGATGGGGACGTCTGCGCCACATCTGTTTCTCGGGGGGCCCCCATTACTCGCTTGGCGAACAATTACCAGGAAGGAAGGCCGTCAAACGTATCCGCCATCTGTAATGTCGGAAGATAACGGCATCACGGACCAACGTGCATGGTGGGAACAGAAAGCAGAAGAAGCGGACAGGCGTGAGTTTTCGCGAAAAGCGGAAGTTGTCGTGCAGCGTGCACAGGAAACCAAGAGTGTTTCAAACCTAGGAAAGCTTCGAGAATTTAATTATAATTTCTTACAAAGTCTAGGAGGAAACCTATTTCAGTAAATAGTTAGCAGATAAGCCCACAGAGAGCACTGCTGTCTGTTCTTGGCTTTTGGTGCGCACAACAGACGCATCGTCTGTTGTGGGCACCAAGAGCAAAGAACTCCGAATTTTGCACAATGCTCTGGCCACCAGAGCAATGATCTCGCATGACTTCTACTTTAGAACGCGGTTACGTGCATAGATACACACCCTTAAAGGAATATATGCACCTAATTCTTGTGGCATGCTTTCTTCTCTACAATGAGGCGGAAGACATCACTACGCATGAATCAGCGTGTGGTGTTTACCTACGACCGCTAAATAATTTATAATCGCGTTATATTCTGTTATGCTGTTTCGGTTTCAACAGCCGAACGATGGGCGTGACGTCAAAGAGGGATTTTATGTCACGTTGAGGCATGGAACAACGCCGATATAATCCCTACTTCATCGTTTTAATTCAGTACAGTGCTGAGGGCAGCCTTCCTCAAGAGCCAGAATGACAACGAGTGGGAAAGAAGCGATTATATTGCAATTTTTTCATGCCTCACGTAACATAAAACCACTCTTTGACGTCACAGTCCTCATTCAGCTGTTGAAATTGAAACCGAAACACGAGAAAGAAATTCGATTATAAATTATTTAGCGCTTGTAGGAAAACAACAGGGGGTAATCCATGTATAATAATGCCTTACGCGTCATTACAACAACAACAAAAAACACACGCACCCAAAAGTAAGGTGCCTATACTTCTTTAAGTTCCGAATGGTCATCGGCACATCTCCTTGCGTTCGCAACGCACTTGTAGTGTCCTCCTCTATCGTGAGCGTCACGAGAAGAGTTGTCAGATGGGATAGAAAACACCTGTTCGACACCTCCTTACTCTGCATACAGCATCAAGATTGCCTGATCCGAGCCTTTCGCTATGCAGGGAGCTGACACCGATGCGGGTAATGAGGTTCTGGATATAAAAATATGTTAGAGCAGTGTAATTTGTCAGTTTTAGGAAAGTTGCATCGTCATCGTTATCAACAACAGCTGGATTCACACAAGTGTAAGGGCCTCTCTTAATAAGCTGTTCATTACTCGAGAGCGCCAGCCTTGACACACTCCAATCTATTCGTAATCTCCTGGTAACTTTGTAGTAGTTGGGATCTAGAGAGATTACTTGAACATGATAGACCAGAATCAGAATCGCTTTATTGGAATAAAAAAGAGAATATAGTGTTGACAACTTTATACAGAAAGAGGTCCCGTAGTCAGGGACTGTACTAGGACCTCCTATATAATTAAGTAAAACAGTAGTAAGTAATGAAACAAAGCAACTGCAACAAAAACCCAGGGAACGCTTGTGCAGTTCTCGCTATCGGCAGCGGTACAGTTAATGAAGAAAAGGTGTGTGCATATAAACATATGCTTATACTATTAGCACACAGCTGAAGAAGTTATGCAGTACAAAACGAGAAACAGCAGGAGAGCAAGAAACTAATCTGTAAATTTGCGCTTGGAACATGTAATGCACAGTTTAGAAATATGCTTTTCGCCCCTCTGCGCCTAATTTAATAATTGTATGGTTTGAAAAACCAGCTTAATAGTTATTATGAAGAATTAGGCTTTCTAGGTCGTTTTTGTATTTATGTAGCGATCGAATTTGCGTATTTCAATTCCACTGGTAAGCTTTTCCAGAAAGAAAATGATTAAAAATGAGCTGTTTGCTTCCCATAATTGGTGCGTAATTTAGGCAGAATTAAATTTCCATGAATCGCAAATCTTGTAGCGTTAGAATTTGTAAGCTCTGGTTGGTGTTTCCAACGTCCCTATACATCTGTTTGACTTGCCTCCTAACCAAACATTACTTTAGGTCTCTCCTGGTTAAATTTAAGGTTGCCGTTGAGCATTGTCTAAGCCCTGATGCATGTCCTGCTATTCGCTCCCTGGATTACTTACCAAGACTATTACATCAGCAAATATAAGTTTACTGAGCTTTTCTCCTTTAGTACTTTCATCTGGGTGCTTCTCCGATTTGGACAAGCTTTCTGTGTAGACCGACACGGTGCCGCGTACGCTACATTCGCTCGCAAATAGAGTCGTTAAAACTACATGGACAGCCTAGACAGCTCTAATGGAAGGCAGTTCTCAAACGGCACGATAAGCGAACCGCGCACGACGCTGTCCTTACAAAAATGGTCCATACACTATATGCACTTCATATAGACTCTATTGCCTTCCTCTAGATACTTCTTTTTCTCTATTCATAGTCTGTAGGCTGTCTATAGAAAAAAGTCTACTAAAATGCATGGCTATAAATCTATAAATTGTCTATAGACTTTTCTCTGGGGTTTGTCTATATAGAGTCTATAGACTTTATAGACAAAAGTATATGGACAGTCTATAGACTGAAGAAATTTTTGCAAGGGAGATGACGCAGCAGAAGACGGCATCGCCGATACCCCCGGCCGCCTCCGGGGCATGTCCGCCAGCGCCCACCGTTTTGTAAATAGGTCAACAAAGGAGTAAGCCGGGCTAGTTCGTACATTCTTTGCATGAAAACAGTGCCGCAGACGGGACCAAGAAAAGAAGACACAAACATGGGCGCTGACTGTCAACTGAAAGAAATTTATTGCAGCAACGGCAATATATAAAAACCCACCCATAGGGAAAAAAAACATGAAACCTTAAAACTAGGTGACAAGATTTTTCGCAGTCAGCCATCGAGAAATATGATTTCTTTTCTTTTCAAGTTACCAGAAGGAGTACTGATGCACTTCTCTCCTCGTTGATGAATGGCATACGCCTCAAATAATTCACGTTCAAGCTGGTTCTTGCAGCGTTTCAGAAGAGCGTGTTGTCGGGCAAGTTGGCTTTGCATGATATGGAAGAAGTTAGCGCAAAACTTAGACAGAGACCGAGAAGGAACACACAAGACGACAGACGAGCGCTGCTGTCGTCTTGTGTGTCGTCTGTCGTCTTGTGTGTTTCTTCTCGGTCTCTGTCTAAGTTTTGCGCTAACTTCTTCCATATCTTGCAGCGTTTAATAACATCGGTCCCGTCCAAAGTGGCAGTGCACTGGCATGTGGTCACGTGTTCAGGCAAGTTCTTTCTTGCGCCGTCTTTTATATCTCTATTATGCTCTCTGAGCCTGTCATTCAAACAGCGCCCAGTTTGCCCTATGTATGATCATCCACGCAATAATGGAATATCTCAGACGACTTCCTTTGTACAATCAAAGAAAGCTTTTTCGTGTTTCTTTCCACACTTTTTTGGCAGCGTATCTACTCGGTTAAACAATTTACAATGTTTTTTCCAATTTGTTTGGCACAGAAAAAAACCAAGTTGACGTCGGACCGCCCTAAGCGTTTTTTCAGCGGATGGCGTACGGGATTACAACAGTTTTTTTCTTTTCCCTCGTGCTCCTGCGTCGTTGCGGCCGCTTGCCGGATGTCCTTCAAGATCTTGTTGCCAACACTACGGAGAACTGCATCCGGGAAGCAGGCGTTGGTCTATACCCACCATGCCTTGGTTTATCAATGCATGCATGGCTGCTCATGTTTCAACTGGATCAAACATTTTTATCATAACCTGCGAAGCATATGCCCTTGTTCTTATTTGTTCCATTCTGCCTATTTAGCTGCCGCTACTTGATCAGCGGTATGACGGAGTGCGCTCAACTCTTTAGTATGTCTTTTCCAGAAACCGGCTTGTTCCCTTTGGGGATTGAAGTTTAACATTGTCCTGAATCCTGTTCGCAATTACCTTAGTAAAAGTCTTGTAAGCAACGTGCGGCAAATCAGTAAGTCTATTATTTTCGAATCTTTAACATCGCCATTTTTAGTGATTATTATTATGTTAGCATACTTCCACGCTTCCGATGCGCTCGAGGTCATGAGACATGTGCATACAGGAAAGCAAGTATTTCTCCCAGCGTCTCCACTGTCCTCCAGCAGATCTGCATTCAGTTGATCCTCGCGAGCCACGTTTGTACATTTTCTTGTAAGGTTTTCCCTACATCCTATTTTGTTACCCTACCCCGGGAATATTAATTTGTTCTGGGTACCACTGCCTGCGTCCTTAGAGCCATGATTACTTTTTTTTGGTTTATGCGGGTTTAACGCCCCAAAGCGACTCAGGCTATGAGAGACGCCGTAGTGAAGGGCTCCGGAAAATTCGACCACGTGGGGTTCTTTAACATGCACTGACATCGCACAGTATACGGGCCTCTAGAATTTCGCCTCTATCGAAATTCGACCACCGCGGCCGGGATCGAACCCACGTCTTTCGGGACAGCAGCCGAGCGCCGTAACCACTCAGCCACCGCGGCGGCTCATGATTACTTTTGCTGCTACACAAATCCGCGTAGAACTGCAGTGCTACTTCATATTGCCACCAGATGGCCCCACGTAGCCACACGCCAAGGAATTTGTCCAAAACGCGGGGGAAGTCCGCCAACTCTCCCGCATGCATATCAGGCGGCAACAGGGGACAGATGCTCGCCTCTACGACCAGCGACACCGACACGTGGAGTACGCAACTCGACGACCAAGTGTGGGTTTGGCACCTGTCCGACACCCTGGCTTGTCGGAGAAACTCCTCTGCCGCTACTTTAGCCCATACAGGTTGTTCGTCGCATCGCGGATGTGACTTATGAAGTTCTGCCCAATGGTTCTGTGCAGAGTGCGCGCCGTCGACCCGAGCCTGAAGTACTGCACGTACTCCGTATGAATCACTGTTTCACGTACTAACTAACGGCACTTCCGCAGTTGTCTTTTGTTGCACAAAGCCCGTTTGCCTCCTGTCATTTTGCCCCTTCGTTTGTTGTTTCCTCGTTACCCCCTCTAGTTAGCTCGTAGCGCCCTAATGGTTTCAATTTTTTCTTTCGGGAGGGGGGAATAATGCCACCAGGTGGCGCCAGGTATCACCAAAAGAGAAGGAGGTGGAGGTTTTGCCCGTCCGCCTTGAGGGCTTTCCTGGCAACGTTGCTGGTGAACAGTGTCTTATCCAAGCTGCTGTTGAAACTTTCTTCCTTGTCTCTCAGTGCATGCTTTTGATTTCGCTTATATTAAATTTCCCCTTCGGTGCTTGGAGGCTACCGCCGAATTTAAGAACCTCCTCACTACTCTCCATATTAAACTTTCTCATGTCTCTTACCCTGAGCTTCATTAACTTTGACAGTTCTGCTACTTTGTCTTAACTGTAACGTTGTAGACAATAATGCTTATCCCTTTATTGTAATCAGGTTGTTTTTCTCCTGCGAAAGCCTGCTAGAATTCTGCCTAGTTGCCCTGCCCCCTACACTTATTGCACACTCCGTTTTTGCATCGGTAAAGCTGTCATCTATCGCCTATCCGTCAAGATCGTCTGCTTCGGTCAAAGCGGAAAACTATTCTCTCGAACGAGATTCCGAATTCTTCTATTTCTCACCTACCGCTAACTCGTTGATGGACTTCTTCCTCACTAGTTTCCCTCGATACCTTTTCAAATATAAGCTACACTGCGCCATATTCGACGTCATCATAGTCGAGGGCAGCAGAGAGCGAGATGGAGTTACGTGATTGGAAACCTGCACTAGTTCTTAACTCGAATACGTCTATATGGGAGTAAAAAGGGCGTAAATTGTCCTCTAGCGCCCTCGCTTTTTAAAAAAAGAGTGGTATTTATTGAGCTCTTTGCGTGCGCTGACAAAGCACAACAAACGGGTGCAAGAGAGACAACGCTTTTATTTAGCGAAAACAAGAATTTGCAGAAGCTTGGCGGTCGGTGCCCCTAGCCCAGGGCTCCGCAGGCGGCAGCTTACTTGCGGATTAGATGAATAATCTAGGTTTGCTGGTCCAGGTTGTCGCTAGTCAGGGCTGCCTCGATGCTCATACCCAATAATTCTGGACAAAGGCATTTTTGAGCGAGAAACCGTTTGTGGACGCAGTTTTTTCAAATATATAATGTGAGGTTTCACTATAACAATTAATATATCCGCAGATCACCCGACGGAAGTCTTGCATTTTTTTTCAATTAACGTTTTTGCTATCATCAAAAGCGTTCCCCATTAATTTTTTGTGGCAGCCTTAACTGTTCGTTGCGATCGATGGAAACACTCTAAAAGAAAGATATTGCTGAAATGAACGGCGGTGCAAACAAGGACACTAACAAGAAAGAAAGAGACCCCACATGCGTACACTACGAACTGGTTATTGCGCGGAAAGGTGGCATATTTAAAAATTCTGACTGCTTTTGCATCTCATGTATGACTGCCATTGCTACGATTGTGTGACGCTGCTTTTGCTAAAAGATGGCCCCCTCCTTTTAGTTTTTTAATTCCTTTTAGCAGAATCTGGTACTTTTTTTGCAGGGGTTTAAATTTTCTTGTTCGTTTTCCTGATGTTGATGCTTCATTTTTTTTTCCCCACGTGTTGGGTTCGGAGCGATAATGCGATGCCACATGCTTGAGCGGAACTGTTTAAATATGCCACCTTTCCGCGCAATAAACAGTTGGTAGTGTGCGCATGTGGTGTCTCTTTCTTTCTTGTTAGTGTCCTTGTTTGCGCCGCCGTTCATTTCATCATGCACCAACTCGCCCCTCAGGCCGTTATTCCGAAAGATATTGCTATGGGTCAGAAGAATGAACCATTACTCTCAATATTTAAATAACAGTATCTTAAAATTTTCCAATTTTCAAAATTTCTATCCGAGAATGTTGGTCATGCGTTGGCCGGGTATGGTACGGTTCACATTTGGTCTCGTTTGTCCTGGCATTCCCAACTTGTATGATAGAGCGTGTGGCTTGCTCCGCACCAAGGACAGTGATCCAAATGTTCTGTGGGACTAATCTTGTTTAAAATGTGAAGATCAGGCAATATGTTGACTTGTATTCTTCTCCTGTCTATGGCTTCCGGGGAGGATGGCTGTTTGTGTGGGTGAGAAATGTCCTATTTCTAGCCTAAGTAGCTCTAGCCTGTCACCGTACGGTCTTAGGGAGGGTGCGGGGTAGGGACGGGGATCCACGGGGTTTGTGAGAACACGAGCTGGAAAACCTCACGGAACGGCGAGTACGCTATTAAGTAGACTCTCCCACTTACACAGAATAACATGGACACTGGACACAAAGGCCTAGACGTAAGCGAGGTAGCGAATGAGGTAGCCCCAGCTGTAACTTGCGTGCTTTGCATTGCGCCTTCTTCAAAACGCGACCGGCACGCTTGGGATTCGATCCCGCAACCTTGGTCTGAGAAGTCGAACGCCGTAGAGCCACTAAAGCCACCGCGGCGGATTCTGAAACAAGTAGAGTCTGGTCAAAAGTCTTAAGGTCAAAGGCATTTCGCTTGAGCCGCATAACAGAGTCATTACGGCACTATTAAATACCGAAACACCTTGCAATGCGAGCAGAAGGCTTTTTCTTGTGGTAGAGAAGCTTCGTGCTTGACTTGTGTTTTGAGTGATCCGCTATACACGAAGCATTCTAGGTACATTCATTTCGCTGCAGATGAATGCTGTGGCCTTAAGACTTTTGACCAAGACCGTTACGTCTAGATGCCATCCGGGCAGGTTTTGAGTCGTTGGCGTGTAATACCTCCCTGTCCATTCCACCCTTCCCTCTTTCTTTTTCCTTTTCGCCACGGCTCGAGGATGGTCTTACACGAAGAATGAACTCTACAAACCCCGCAGCGTGTCCTATCCCTTACAAAATTTCCTTTGGACAGTCTATAGACTGTCGGTAGACTTCTGTCTATAAAGTCTATAGACTCTCTACAGACAAGCCCTAGAGAACAGTCTATAAGCAATACAAATCCTATAGAAAGTCTGTAGACAATCTTTAGGTTTATAGCCATGCACTTTTAGTAGACTTTTGTCTATAGACAGTCTATACACTATGAATATACAAAAACACACATCATCTATAGCGAAGGCAATACCGAGGCCGAGAACGAAGTTTCCATAGACAGTCTATCAGACCATTTTGTCTTTGCCTAAATTTTAGTTTGTATGACCCCGCCTAACCTCCTGCAACCACCTCGGCTACGGAAACTGTGCGATCCAAATTTCCTGCGTAGGTCATCCCGCGCTTGCCATATGCAATCTACAATTTCAATAGTCACCGCCTGGTCTATGGCCAATCCCCCTTGTGGCGTATGTGCCTTTGTGTGAGGTCAACAACAACAACAACAATTTTGTAAGGGATAAAGCAATCACTGCAAAATACGAGAACGAAACCCGGTACTGATGCCAGTCTTGTCTGTCTCCGGGCGCGGTTGGCGGTATGCGCGGACCCCAAAAGCCGGTGAGCAGAGAGATGGGCGCACGGGAGTAGTTCCGCAATTCGTGCGCCCTTGGGGGCGCCTCGTGGTCTGAGGCGCTGATATATCTCCGCCTAGAGCAGCGGAAAGGGCTTCTGCTAGGGGGGCGATATCAGTGACGCCAGATCGACAGTCTGACTCTCATCGCGAGACTGGGTTACCCACGTGTTTGCGCTGCGCTAAGCGCGAGATTTTCTGCACGTAGCGTGTTTACCCCGAGACGCACCCTGCTAGCTCAGCCGGGGCTCGTCTCAGGCTTCGGTGATTCCAATGACCGAAAATGAACTACGGTCCATGCGGCGGCGGCCTACATTTACAAACCAGTTAGTATACGCACAATGGCACTATCATCAATTAAACTTCGCCTCATCCCTTTCGTATGTCACCTCTAGTGCGTCCTTGGCCTCTGCTCTGTCTTTTATACGCATTAACGACCTAGCAACTAATGTATCATCGAGTAATCAGGTTTTTCCAAATGGATGCATAATCCACCGCAAAATTCTCTTGATCACCATCTTGCCCTCCGAAGCGATATTGACGCCGTAAGGAATTAATGCAAAGATTGACAAATCACTTTAAACTCGACTAGATGCAAACTGATTTCTTGCACCCATGAACGTTCGAGCTGCGATTTATCATATTTCTTTAATAACAATGGTGTCTATGGATTTATACGTCATACATCTTGGCATGCAAATCGCTCGTAATTGATCATGCCAGTGTCGGTGCTTTAGCGTGTTGATTCATTTTGTAACATGTGAAACGTAGCGAAAATGGACGAGGAGAGAAAAAAGAACGCACACATGCACAGTGGTTATCTCCAATAACACTTTATTAGAGAAAAGATCAGATTCTCATAATAGCCGTGCTATCGGCGCTTACAAAGCTTCTAACTTTATACGTCGCCGAGGTACGTCAATTCCTTATATACTAGGGACCCAGAGATGTCGCTGAAAAAGTCGTCCTCCAACTCCAACAGCGCAATTCATTAAGCCTGAATGATCTAAACTCTAATTCATATCCCATGCCTTTACACAACAACACAGTCACTAAAACTGCGGCACACAGTCACACTTGCGGCAGTGGGCGGAAAGGCATCTATCGCTCATTTTTTCCCACATTACGGTTCTATTCATGAAGCTTATGGTTTAAACAGCGGCCTCTTTGTCCCAAGTATTGATGACCGCATTAAAGAGGCACCTGCTACACAACATTTTCGATACACGCCAGGACCTCCAAGGGAGTTCCACGTTTATTGGGACTCTCCAGGCGCTTCACCACAAAACACCTGTCTCCACCCTACAGAAAGCCTCCATCACCTCACAGTCCAGAAGCTTCCAACCACCAGCGACCAAACCATTCACACCCTACAGAAGCTCAAAGAAGGTTTTATTCTTTATTCATACAATACCCGCAGCGCAACTAGGGCATTACGGCGGCGGAAGGCACAATAGAGAAGTAAACGAAATCCGCAGTTTTACGGAAAACCACATCATCTGGTAACACGTTCCAGTCGCTAATGGTACTCGGAAAAAAAATAGGTATTTGAACACGCTGTTATATAACCTTCTTGCGGGCTAGTTGCTTCATTTCAATAAAACGTAGGACTGCGTTAACAAGACCGGACAGCATGGGACACAGAAACAAAAACCACACCACGGACGCTGTTGCTCGGTAGGCAGTCTCCAAATGTCCTCGGCCAAGTTTCTTTTTCTGAAGCAATGGCTCGTAGAGGGCACTGTGGATTATGGGTTTTGAGAGTAAGTAATACATACAGATCACCAGTTTCATTCTCAACTTTCTTGCCCAACGCTGAATGTATTCTTTACTGGCAATACGCCGAAACCAGAGTGCCCTCTACGAACCATTATTTCAGAAAAAGAAACTCGGCAAAGGACAACAGGGGACTACCTACAGTGCACAATCCAGTACAGTCTCAGGTCCTGTCGTACTGTTTGAAACGCAGGTTAGTGCCCCCACAGGTCCTGGAACCATCCTGGGACCACGTCAGGATTATATGCAGTCCTGCCTTTTATTGATATGAATCAACTAGCACGCATGAATGTTTTACTGCAGCATATTTCTTTTACCATGGCCTCAGGTTTTTGTATAATAATTTAACTGGATGTTGCAATTTCGTGTGTGAACCTCATCCCTGTGACCAGCCGCCAGTCTCATGTTCTGGCGTACTGTCTGAAACGCAGGTTAGTGGCCCTGCAGGTCCGGGAACCATCCTGGGACCATGTCAGGAGGATATGCAATATGTGGAAATCGTTGTGCTTGAGGCATGTGAAGCTCTATTCCGACTGGCTTCAGGCTTCACTTCAGCATGAGCTTGATGCTTTCGTCGCTGCTGCCCGGTTCACGGAGTGCAAGAGGCTGACAACAAATGTCCCAGAGCTCTTATGGCAGCGTGCGAGACTAGCTCTCCCACCAAAGCCTTGTGGCGCTCCGCCTGCCAGCACAGTCACTGTCATTGAAGGCACCTGGAGACGTACAGTGGATCCTGGAAAAATGCCGCAGGTTCTCCTTATGTTACCTTGAGAGGTAAATGATATAGCGGTGTGTTCTGGATATCCGCTGCGCACGGATAGCAGTTGATGAAGACGACGACATCCAAAGCACAGCGCGAGCGATTGGCAGTTAAACACGCGGGATGTTCGAATTCTGGAGCAAAATGTAGACCAACAGCTTCATAACCTGCACATTTCTACAGCATAACCCTCTCTTCCCACCTGTCCTTGGTGCGGCGGTAAGCCCAGCTATTCCCCATTTCGTGGAGTTGCGTGAGAAAACCACCCCACTTGAAAACATCACAGACATCATATGTGCAGTGGGAGGCAGCCCTAACCAGCACTGGTCTTGAGGACCAAAGTCAGGCCATCCGACGGGTCCAGACATCAGCGCAAGCCACCGGACTCCTCAAGCCAAGAGTCCACCCACCTGACTCGTCAAACATTTTAAAAACTAATAAACTTTTATTCCTCTCGGCTGCGGCGATGGCGTAGTGGTCCAATGCAGTGGCTAGCGAAGTTATTGTATTTGCGCCACTGCGAATTCGAATCCAGAGCGCAAAAATGAAATGTTCCATGTGTGTATTTATTTATTACGTCATCCGTCCACCTGACACAGTAACGCCCCCTGCTACGCTTGCCCTCTCCGTTAGCGATGTCGATACTGTTGATAGATTTTCAAATTTAACCGCGCTGTGGTTAGACCTTGGTGATAACGTGACATCGGTGACGTCATCACTGTCTCGACCAACCTGGGACTTTCGTGACATCCGACGGAGGGGTTTTGGTGTGTGACGACAGCTCTAACGCCATCGCATTAATAACAATTGAACACGATGCTCTGTTTATGTGGTATTCACTGCGAAAAAGCATGGTCACCACTTCGCTCGGTGCATCGGGTAACTACCGAATAGAAACGACAGACTCGATATCGTAGAAATGCAAGGTTGTTTATTTTCGTTCGTTCGCTCGCAAAAGAAAGTGCGATCGGCATGTTAGGAGGAACCCCGCGTCACTTTGCTTTCCCCGAAATAAGAGCACACCATTGCAGTGCACCGCTCCTTGTACAAAAATATGTGTACGCACACAGGCGCTCTGCCGGCGCTATACGTTCAGGTCTTAAGGCCGCAAGTGCATAACTATACAGCTCGTGCATTGCCTCCGTGCATCTGTTGGCAGCAGCGCTTATATAAGGTACAGTATATACGGTATAGCATCTGCGCCGCGGCGTCGTTTATAGCAGCACAGGTGAAAGCATTTCGTTTATACAAAATCACAGTGCTCTCTTTCACACGAAGATAAGACGAACAAACGAAGAAAAAAAATGGGGAAGGTGATTGCACGTGTCAAGCATCAAGTGAAAAACACTGGCGCGACAGGTTAGTGTCCCTACAGAGGCCAGAGAAATGGTGGCAAGAAGTTGAAGGCAAGATGGCCGACCCGACCCGGTACTGAGCATGAGCGAAGAAGTATTTGGGATAAAGAGTAAAAAGGGTCAGGCCTTTCCAACTGCCCGCAAAACACATAATCAACAGCAGGCCCGAGAATTGATGAGTTTAACATGACACTGACGACCAGCCTGTTTCAACAGAGAGAGTGTGAAGATTGAGCACGTGGTATTTGAGTCGGTGGGTTGTGAGAGACAGTTAAGAGTGTCTCAAAATTGTGTTTAGTGACCCCTTCGAGAGTTTCCAAAAAGTGTAATAAAATACGTTTGCATGTGCTCGCGAGTTATTTACTTTATGACTCGTGGGTATGAGGATGAGCAGATAAATAGGATGTGCGACGAGGTGGGCAGTGTTCAAGGGGTGTGCGCAGACTCTGGGGGCGTAGTCGGTTAAAATCGGTGACGATGCAGTCGCGTTATGATTGGATGTGTGGTGACTTTTGGGTGGTGGTTGATTGGTTAGAAAGAAATGGGGGGGGGGGGGCGGAGGGGGAGGGGGCAGAAAAAGCTTGATATTGTCGGGATGCCATTGGAATGACAACAAAATAAGTATAGAAAGACGGGTTCGCACTACTTGGGTTGAGCAGCCATCAACACGCAATAGCATCGCGAAACCCAAAAAAATACCGACGGTGCTTTTTTTTTTCATGAGCGATTAACTTTCCATCTGGGGTAAACAAGACACCAAAGGGGATAAAAGAGTGAGATACTCGAACGCTTGATGGACGCAAGATACGGTTGAGTAAACAAGGGCACATTGAAACAGGAACACAGAGACGTCAGCGCAAAAACGCTCCTTAGAGATCAAGACTCCTCAAGTGTACACACCAAGGTCAGGGAATAAATATTCGACAAAGAAACTGACAAACAGCAACACGGACAGAGGCCTCCCGCAAAACTGTCGAACACGTTGGGCGAGTGAGTATAGGACTTGGCAAGCTTGTAACAAACGGTATGCTGAAGCTGTGCGCCTTTTAATTGCTCGCTCGAGAGAAAGCTGCATGCGCACAGAAGCCCTCTTTCGCTTAACATTACGTATGAATCCCAGTACTACTTAGCTACTTTCTCCCAGCTCGTTGCTGCCTTAACAAAACAGTACCGTGTGGCAGCGACAGAGAAGTATATCCTAGACTTCGATAAGATCCCCCAGATAGCCCGTTGTAAACAAAGTAAAAATCCGTGTAAGAAGCTCTCCGACGTCAGAGAATTTGCCGATCAACTGTTGCGATACATCTTAATTCATGATTAGCGCATAGGAGACCCTGAATACAGCAGCGTTACTGGTGTGTAATCGCGGGAGCATTTTTTTTTTGCGCAGTAGTGTATTAGTGACCGATTTTCAACAAACAATTCTTCTCCTTGCTCCATCTATATACAGCAAACGTGATCCGGCTGTTCGGGAATAGTACACCCATCTTCGCTGGTGCTAGCGATAAAAAGCAGTCGAATACGGCGTGATGGCGGCTTTACCTGTTGCCTGGGCTCGCGTACGAGTTGGGAGGAATTTCGTAGCTTTTGGGCAATCATAGGTCGTTAACGACCAAGTTAAGCCTAGCTGTGGACGGCACTAAATTAAGGTCACTTGAGTCTGCCACCCAGAAACGACGAATATAGTAACCGTGGGTCAAGGCGCCGCAGAGAGCGCAGGTTTAATTGTTCTACGTTTCAACAATGCAAGCGGGAGCGATCAGCAGACCCTGCGAAATCCAGTCTGCAAGGGGGGGGCCCGTGGTGTGACGGATTAAGTGACAACTCTCACGAGATTGCTGCTCAGTCTTCCAAAAAGGACACACACATGAGATCGTAACAGGTGAGCCGTTAGTGGATGTTACGTGAGGCACGGAAGGAACAGAGTGATATGCGGCCGTGGTTAGCTCGTTATTTGGATTGTATAGCACCAGACATTCTTCACAGCATGGCTCACAAGACATCACAAACGAACTCCAACGGACTAGTGCTTCCACCTGTTAAAAGTACATATATTCACTGAAACAATACATTAACGCGAACGGCGGCAATACTCGATGATCAGACGCGCTTGTTTTAACACTCGCTCAAAATGAGAGCACTAGGGTTGCATATTTGAAGATTCGAAGGCGCTGTACAGCAGTGCACTCGTTGCCGGAAAAACCTCAAAAAGAAGTGCTTATCTATACAGGTGTCAAGTTCATGGCCATCTTACAGTAGTACAGGATCATGGATCATGCTGATGTTTGCAAACCAAGCAGCTTCGGGCAAAAAACTTCCTGGGTACATCAACTTCCCTCATCCCAAACGCGAGTTGTGGAGTTGTTTAATGCGCAGTGCTTGGTCCGCTATTATTGGGCACGTTTAAGTCTGATCGCGTCGCACACTTTTGACGTAACGGCAATCGCCACGCATCAGTGTGCGCGTTTTTCAGTAAGCAATGTCAACTGCTGGCGGATAAGATGGGAGTTCGGTCAATGTCGCATGTCGCCTCGAAACGACACTTCCAACGCGACAGCTGTGTGAGCTGCAAATTAAAGGTCACGATTACAGTGGCGCTAGACATCCATAAATACATTTCGAAGCTAAGCCGCATATAAATGACATTACTTTTAACACCCCCTGCGCTGGATGTCATATCTGATATAGGAACGTCTTTAAGTAAAAATGTGGCGCTCTTGACAACCTCTCAACTTTCCCGCAGTGCAGTTGACGTTGCTCTAGATACAATAAAGAAAGCATGCCTTTGCCGTGGTATCTGGACGTGAACACAAAGAACAGCGTTGCTTGTATAGGAATGAAAACAAAAAAAAGACACACGTTTTAAGTAGCGAGACGGAGACTGCGGCCTCAAATTGTTCCTCACTTAAATACAGGCAACAAATGCAATAGACCGCAGGCGTCCGTCGGGGTCATGGAGCATCGCACGGGCAAAAGTTCAAAACGTCCGTGTTTCTTTTGTGACACGAGGACACGGCACCAAGGCACGAGTGCGGGATATACTTCCGTCCAGCGGAAGTGACGTGTGTCGCGCGAGCGGAAGTGACGTGCTCTGGACGGCGCCTCGTCTTTGGCAGTTGGGCGGTGCTCGTCGCCGTTGCGCGGTGAGGAGAAGGGCGAAGAACGCGAGCGATTCTTTGGCCGCCCACACACCTCGGGGCTGTCGTCGTCGGAGGCGGAGACGACGTCGTGTAGTCACGGACTCGCTGTGTGTCACACTCGGTCGTTGTCGGTGGCCATGACAGGAGGCTACCGAGGGGTCATCCGCAGCGAAATGGGCTCCTCGGGAGTGGTGATGAGCCGCATCTTGATCTGGACGTCCTTGTCTGTGCCCGGTGCTAGCTGGAACTGCTGCACCGTCTGCGCCAAGAGGGGGGAGATAAGGAAGAACGGTACATTGTAGATAAGAGTCGCGCAGGTTCCGAACATTCATGAAAGCCCCCATGAAAACGTGAAAACCGACAGCTCTCCCATTTGTCGCTTCCGCTTCACCATTTCTGGGTTGTGTTTCTGCCTGAATAAACGTTCTGATTGGGCCGGATCTGTGCTTTTCAGTGGGCGCTGAAAACAGTGTACGAAGCTGCCTCGTAACACTGCGTCCAGAACTTTAGCCCAGCTTGCCTGGTGTAAGAAGCGAGCTCTTGGTTTCTCGCCGATGTTTACTTGACTAGTCAACATTTTCAGGTACCACATGCACACATACTCGTATATATTAACATTAATTAACAATATATTAACGTTAAACTCGCACCTTTCGACCCTCCTTTGTACGAAGCGTGGCAGTTCGCGCCTTGCTTCGTACAAAGCAGCGTCGAAAGGCGTAAATTTGAATGAGCCTCGCCAGAAGGAAGACATGTGCGCGGCGGACCCGTCGTGTTCAGCTCAGCTTGAAGCGGCTCCTTAGGGCCGTTCACAACTGTGGTCTGCACCTTGAAGTACGCGAGTCGGGGGGGAGGCTGTACGGAGCAGTTCGTTTGCGATTGCAACTCTACATAAAACGGTTGTCGAGAGAGCGCAATCGTGAGAGTAGCGCGGTATTAATATAGGCTCACCCGAGCGATGAGAAACTGCATCTGCACTTCAGCCACCCGGCGTCCGATGCATGAGCGGACTCCCAGGCCGAACGGGAGGCAGGCCCACGAGTTGACCTGGCCCGTGCGGTCGCGGTCCCGCAGCCAGCGCTCGGGCCTGAATGCGTGGGGCTCGGAGAAATGCTGCTCGTCGCGACCGGTCGTGTACAAGGACATCAGGATCAGCTTCTGCAAGGGGGAGAAACAGAACTCAATGGTGAGGAAAGGCTTAGCATGCAGGTCCGGTTATTGAATATATGCGTTGTGATTGAGCCTTCGAGGGCTCGGAAAGGGTATTGAGTGCGAAGATGATGATGATGATGTTTTTTTTTTTTGCTCAAGGGCATCTGTGGCCAAAGAGCGCCATGGCAGAAGGTATTTTCGACCACTCAAGGTGTGGTCAAAGACTCCATTTCCCAAGCATTTCACTCAAATAAACCGAGCACCAGACCAGGGGAAGCTTGTACCCATTGTATCACCGGTGGGTGCCCGGCGGCACTGGGGATCGAACCCCGCACCTCCCGCATGCGAGGCGGATGCTCAAACCACTAGGCCACCGCTGCGGTCAATGAGTGAGAAGATGGTGGTGGTAATAATGCGAACGTGAAGATGCAAGAAGAGCCGCCTGAAAGCCTCGAGTTCCGCGAGTACAGAAAGCTGGTGTGGAGTAAATAGGGAGTAAGTCGGTCAGTCGGCGAACACTGTGGTTGCTACACTGTTTTAAGTCCGAACTCGGCGCCTATAAAACACCTTCGCGTAGCTCAGAAAAAAAAAAAACACCTTTCACGGTTTCTCAGTCCCGGAGCGTTAGGATGGGTAAAGCGCTGGTGCTTGAGATATGGCAGTTCATAAACGAATATACCAAGACTCGCGTATACGCATACAGCCCGGGACAAAAGTATCTAGACCATTTACTGTGCAGTCAAAATCCCGCTCTTTCACCGACACAAATGTGGTCTCCAGGCGGCGGCCAATAATATAGAGCTATCGGCTTCGTATACGGATCGCGCGGTCCGGAGACTTTTGTCCCCGACTATACCTACGCAAGATCAACAAGTGCCTTCAAGTGAGCGGCAGTTACGGTTTTGGACACGTTGCTGCCAAGATGCGTTTGGCGCAATTTCGACTTCCTCCTATCTCGCCGCGCTTCCTCATCTACTGAGGAGCTATCCAGGGAAATGTTAAGAGCTCTGCGTGATTGCAGCGTTGCTGGCATGGACGGCAACACTGTGTAACGTCGCCATCTTGGGCATTGTTGCGCTAGAGCGCGATTCGGACCAACATCTTACCTACCCCCTCAATCTGCCCTGCAACAGAGACGTCCAGTTGCGCACTGTAGCCGTCAAGGGCGACACCCGAGCCGGCAATATCGCGCAGCTGAGAAACGCAAGAGGCGCCCCCGGGAGGCGCGCAGATTTTTCGCTCCGCTGCGAACCCGATACTGCGAAGAAAAGACCGAGCGGTGTCTGGCACGAGCCGAGCAGATTGTACAAACTCGGCTGCGATAAGAAGGGAAGATACATCAAGGGCGCAACTCTGAGGTGGCCGGCGCGCCTGTGACGCTTTGAAGCAGAATGAAGGAAGTTGGGGACAAAGAAGGGGACAAAAAAAAATTAGACGCCCTACGGTGTCTTCTAGATCTCCTGCACGATGGTGCGATGAAAGAGAGGAGATTTGCGCAAGAAAAGAAAGAAGCGCAGTTATTAAAGTAAAAGAAAAAAAAGAGTATGATAGAGGAAAACCACGAGAGGAGTGCAATCTCAGCTGACACCTACCCCTGCAGGGATGTGGTATCCGTCGAGGACAATGTCTTCCGACAGGATCCTCGTCAGGAACGGTGCCACGGGGTACAACCTGAAAGCAGAGACGGATAGACGATCTCAGTCGGACGGAGCCAACAGCGAATCGTAGGTGAAAATACTGGGGCAGTCGCCTGCTGAGTGGGCTAGCGACTAAGCAGTTTCTCTTTTCCTGCACAACAGCAAGGCCGCTTGCAAAATCCCTGACGCAAGCGAAAATGATACCCGCTAAAAAAACTTGTCAGCTATAGCTGTGCCATCGAAATAGGGAAAGAGTAAAGTGCCAACGTCTGCGGGTGAAATAAGCCGCACTACGGCCCTCGAACATCAGTGCAACTGAAGATCTGTCACGTGCTGTTTGAACAGGGGATCAGTCCAGAAGGACATCCGCAACTTTGGGGTGAAGGGAGGGGGCATATTCTGTACATTATCTGGGTTATTTTGAGCGTAGCCGCAAACCTCGCCTTCAATATTCCTGCTGCCTCAGGGCTCCGCTAACTAATCGATATATTTGAGCCGTCGACAGGCCGTGAAAAAGTTCGGTCGTCAGCTCCCCAGCAAAGGAAACAATGTCGGCATTTTTCTGTTCACGCACGAATCCCTGTTGCTGATACTGAAACGCGGCTCTCGATGTAGCATGTAACGAAGAACTGCTACTTACCGCAGTGCCTCCCGGATGACCGCTTTAACGTAGGGTAGCCGCGCAAGACATTCCTCGGTGATGGCCTGTCCAGCGGGTACCACGCTTCGTACAGATTGCAGCAACCGGTCCTGTTGCTCGGGGTGCTTGGCCAGCAGGTACAGAGCCCACTGTGTGGCGTGCGATGTCTGTGGGGAGAGAAAAGAAGCAACGGTGGCGCAGGTTAAAATTGCGTAGTACGGTACATCCAGCGAGACGATATGTGTGTGTGCGCGTGCGCGCCATATTTAGGAACTGGCAAGAGACTGCTGCCTTCGCTTTCAGTGTTCGTCCCCAATAGAGCCTGCAGGCACGGAACTGAACTGAGGACACGAAGAAAGTTCCACTAAGCAGCAGCGGCATTGACCACCGGTGCTTTTTGCATGCAGATGTGGATAGCTAAGCAGATAAACAGCTTGTAAACTTAACAGGCCAATAAACGGCAGCCCAGAACAACTGACCGTGTCAGCAGCAGCCAGGAAGAGGTCGGTCACGATGCGCACGAGTTCTTCTTGGGAGATTTCCTCGTTGAGCAGGAGTTGACTTAGAATTCCTTGGTTGTGCTGAGCTGCGGACGATGGGTCTTTGGCGATTGCGTTCACGTTCTCTTCGACGTAGTCCCGGGCTGCACGTACAAAAAAAGAAAGTACTTTGTAGAACCGCTCTACACGCGAATCACTCGGGAAGGAACAGTGGGTCACGCAGAGGCCTAAGTGAGAAAGAATTTGGCGTAGACCTCGCAGGCCGTACTGCTGCTGCTCCTACTACTACTACACTGCCCTATGACAACCTGTTCCATTAAAGTCCCTTCCTCCTCCTGCCCTATGGCAAGTTTGTGCTTTACAGTACACAAAGAGCGAATTCTGGTAAAGCTTTAGAATATGGTTGGACAGCGGAATTTGAGACCAGTGCTGTGGTCTCACAGCGGCACTATGGCACCTACGTAGCGTCTTTTGTTCGAAATATCCTCGAAATATCGAAATACCACTTCGTGCATTGTATTGTACGAGAATGGTTCGTGTGACCGTGGAGAGATTGAAAGGTGGAATCGGGTGAAGGAGACCATCCTTTCACCACCCGCTCTGCATTAGCTCTAAAAAGAACAAGCTTACGTGGACAAAACTGGACCCACTTAAGTGACTTTGACGTCAAAATGCCTCGAGTATATTGAATCTCCCGCTGTCTCTGCTCTGAAGGTTGCTTGTTAGATCTGCTACCGGATGTAGGGACATCTAACAGGACAGAAAAAGGTTTGGTTTGGTTTAATGGGGGTTTAACGTCCCGAAGCGACTCAGGCTATGAGGGACGCCATAGTGAAGGGCTCCGGAAATTTCTACCACCTGGGGTTTTGGGTCTTTCGTTTGTGCCTCTCTTTCTGTGTCCTCAAACACCCCAAAACAGACTATGTTCAGCTGTGTTCACGGAGTGCGCATTTAGGTGCGAGAATTGTCTCTATTTTCGGAGGCGTAACGCGCTCACTCGGCGGGCCGGCGCTCGAGCCTTGCAGTCGGGGCACACACTCACCGAGCTCGAGTGCTCTTCCTGCTGCGCGGACGAAGCGTCTCCAGACGGGCAGCCGCAGGCGGTAGGCGAGGCGCGGCGAGAACATGGACATCTTGGCGGACTCGTTGAAGATCTGCTGCACGCAGTGGACGAACTCGTGCACGTTGTCCATGCTCGAGCTGTGGGCGATGCAACCCAACCGCCGGCCGAATATCATGGCTCCCAGCGCTGCGGGACGACGAAGAATGGTCGCGGTCAGCGCGGCACTTCCCGCTACGCGAGCAGTGCATACGCGCACATTGCCAGGTACTAACCGGCTCTGGAAGTTCGTAAAAGAATTGATCGTAACCTGTCAGCTTGAATAGCTAAGACTCACGCAACACGTAACACCAACGGAAGCTGCTCTTGCGCTGTATAATCAGCGTTTGTTCAGAAGGGAAAACAGCAACTGGTCTACACAGCAACTTCGCTCTCGATGCATAGATGCATCGAGAGATACGTCCTCTACAACTTGCATAGTACATAGTACATAGTAGCCATAGTAGAAATGAAAAATCTTGCTTCTGGTCAATGTTTAGTGGTGGAGAAAGCAGCTGAGAAACAACCTGACAGCTGACGCCCTGTGAGGATTTTTTTCTTACTTTTTCTTTTGTCCACTAAAACGAATCTTTTGCTGCTTCGTCTGCTGGTAAAAGTATTCAGTGCAGCCCCGTGTTTCTATAGATGAAGAAAGTTTGTTTACAAAGGATCGGTCACAAAGGGGCGCTCTCGGCAAAGATAGCATTTCGCCCGGCATGGCCAGCAGTTTGCATTCGTAACTGCATACGCCGTTCCAGATGATATTTCAGAGCGGTCACTACAATAACGGGTATGCGTGCGTCAACATAGAGAACATTAGCGAGGACAAGCATCTCGCAGTCACGTACGCAGGCGCTAAGTATAGAAAAAAAAACATCTGTCGCTTCTTCATGAAACTCATCTCGACCACTGACGCGCGTGAAAAGATTACGCGAGCCCAGTTCGTCGATTGAAAAAGAAGCGCTCAACGTACATTCGATGGACCAATTGTAGAGTTCGCGCTCGACGTTCTGCAAGACGCCCCTGTCGTCGCGGGCCTCGTGCCACCGGTTGAGAAGGTCGGTGATCACGTCGTTGAAGACTGGAACGTTGTCCGTCACGGTCTTCGTCTTGAGGAACACGTTGTTCAGACTCCGCCGTCTGTCGATCCACTCCGGGCCGTTCCTGTGGGTGGGGTGAAGACAGCGAGAAGCAAGTTGAACGACCAGTGACAAGCGGCCCCCAAGTTCCAGCGGCCCAATGGACAAATTTCACCAAGAGCAGTCTATCGTGTCAGGTTTAACCTCGAGCCAACCGTTATTACGCGTCTACCCACAAGATACGTCGCTGGCGTACTTTATTAACGACAGCAACGGTAGTTTCCCAGGAGACAAAATATCAGTTTGTGTTGCAGTGCTCGGCTGATGTTCTTGAGGATGCATCGAGTACCTCCCACAAATTGAGGCGTTAATGGGCAAAAACGACGCCGTGTGGAAGATATTTCTCGCCTCGTTAGTTCTGCACTGGATTAGCGCCTGCGAGAACTCTCAACAGGTCCACTGCCGGCAGTGGCGCCGGAGCGAATGCGGGAGGTTCACCGCGGAGCGCGTGTGCCAACAGGAGAAAACGGGCAAGAGAAAAAGGGGTCCGCTGGACGAGTTCATCAAAAAAACGAGCAAAAAATGCACCAGCTAGTGCCACGTTCTCTGCCAGAAGAGTCGTTCCGAAGAAGAACGATCGCGAGCGTTCATACACGCCTCCCGCGATTTCCCAAACTGGCAATTAGCAGTCGCGCAGCAGAAACTGCTCCGCGGTGCGCTGCGTTGGTAGCGAACGGGCTGGAATTTAAAACAGAGCGAACGAAGAGAAGGAAAAAGGGGGCGATCAAGTTAGGGGGCAAAAACAAAGAAGAGGGTGGAGTGAAGAGCCGGGGAATAAAGAAACAAAACGAAACAAAGCAGCGGCCCCCCCGCAGACGTGAAGGGAAAGAAAGAGTGAAAGCGAGGGGCGAGCCAATCAGCTAGAGAGTCGCCCGCGCGATAGCGCCAGCCGAGAATCAGAGGAGCGGGGAGCCGAAGAAGAGAAATAGCAGGATGGTAAAAGGACAAGGAGAAAACGAATGTGAAGAAGAGCGAGCACCAAGCTGTAAGGGAGCGTGTACACTTGTATCTGTCACGAAATGCCAGGGCCAGTCAGCGGCGCTCTACGCTACGGTCCCAACGGGCGTAGAAGGCACTGGCTCGCGTAGGGATAGCAGCAGCAGCGCGCGAGGCCTGCCTAAGAACAAGCCTGGCCGGGAGGGGGGAGGGGGGTGGAAAAGAGATAAATGTCGGGTACGCCGACGGCGCGCCTCCTGAGGAGCGATCGTCAGGAACGAAGGGGGGGGGGGGGGCGCTTAGAAGAAGAAGAAAAACGGATGAGGGGGAGGGGCGACAGCAACCGTGGGGTTCCCATCAGGGTTGTCTCGGTCCGTCTGCCTGCCGGCCTTCTCTGCTATACACCTGTTGCGGAGGCCTAACCTTGGCCTTGAAACCACTTTCAGCCGACACGACTCTCCTGCTCACCCCCTGAGCACCGACATCTCGGCCCAGAACGAAAAGGAGGAGGGAGAGGTGGAGGGAGGGGGGGGGGGTGCGTGCGGACTCTGCACGACTCTGGTAACGGTCCCGCCGAATGGGCACTGCGCACCGCGACGCCCCCTTTCGCTCCTCGCCCGGGTCCGCCGTTGGTGGTGGGGCGTGCGTTTCGAGGGGGCCTTCCTTCGAACATTTTGAGCTGCTTTGCAAGTCGCTTCGAGACAAGACGAACGTCAGGCGCTGGACTCGCACCCACAGGCGCAACGACAGGAAGGAGGCACTACGCTTGTTACGTCTCTCGGGCGCCTAGTTCTTTTCGTTCAAGGTGCTCAGCCATCGTCAGCGAGGTTGCTACAACGCTCTCTTTCTCGATCATTTCCTGGAAGCCTCGGGAAGTCCTTCACCACCGCGCTGCTGACATCGGCTGAAGCGCAGAGACTGTTCCTCGCCGCGGAGGAAAGGATGTCAGAAACGAAGCCATGCGTATCTCTGAGCGTCCGGAGCTGTTCCGAGGCTTAGATGGGCGAACGGAGCGCCGTGGTACTTCGCGGAATCCGCGCTCGCGAGGGTAGCCTTTTCCAAGATCTCACTGCCCAGTTATTAATTTGGTGCATGCTTCTTGTGGAAGCAAAAAAAAATGCGCATCATAAGGCACATGAGGCAGCTATTGCTACCTGCGCGTCTCGGTTTTACTGAGCAAATATAACCCTCTAATTCTTTCTAATTTTTTTTCCCCGCCTTCGAGGACGCCAGCTATTCGCACATTCGTGGAAATAGCAAAACGTGTTTTGCCCAGGAACGTGACAGATTCGAGGCAGAAATCACCGAGTAGCCTCAAGTACATTTCGATGCAACCAGGGACGCACACGGTGCCTTTTGCGTATGCAGAACAAGTTACGAACGCTTCCAGATCCGTCTGGTAGGCTCGAGGGCGCAGGAACGGCACGCTGTGGAAGCCGTCACCCCGCTCGCGTATAGCTGCACAGAAAGTTGCTTTCCTCTTCTTGGCTTCTTTAGTGTATATCCTAACGACCCGCTCATCTGCCCTATTCTAGTAGCATGCTTCCAAGGACCGTCGCACAAAGCAGGCTCGGCAGAACGAACGCGCCAACTTAGGTGAACAACGTGTCTCGAAATGACTCTGCCATGGCGCGCTCTGTTTTTTTTTTTTTTCATACTCGCCGACGCAACGCGAAGGCCGCTCACTCAGCAACGCTCTCGAAGACAGGTGGCCTGCGCCGTGAAGTCCTTGCGACACAGTTTTTACGTCGAACGCCGCCTTGCATTCACGTCAGCGCGACCTTTTGACACGTTTTGCTTTCGCACACGCTGCATCTGTCGCGTTTAAGGATTCTAATTAAACTCGAGGACTGCCGTGTTTTGCTTTCCGGTGTTTTCGTGTTCTTTAAATGGAACACGAAACGTGAAAAGGACTGGTGCTGGCGAAACAAAATGTCATTCGTGTCCTTTCGTATATGCGGAGGCAGAACGCGAATTGTTTGTTGGGGTAGGCTTATTTCCCCCTAGCGACGGAAAGCTGTTGCTCCTCGAGCTTAAAGGATCGTTTGTGCGTGCGGGAAGGTTGATGCGGGGCTGCAATGCAGTATCGCTTGGCAGGGTTTTCCTTTAATGTCGCGAATTGCATGGAGTTCGTTAAGAACACCTGCAGGCCGGTGAATCTTACGGCAAGACAGAATTTAAGGGGATGTTATAGGCTTTAAAATTTCGGAACAGCTCTAGCAACTATTTACGCATTTTTGACAGTGCGTTTGCCGTGGCTGTTTTCAATTCGCTGCGAGCTTGCGGTTCCTATGCCTGCAGAAAGCATGAATAATAAGGCGCGTCGCGTGATCTCGCGTGAATCTCGTTTGCTTAGGAGTTTTTTACGAGTTGAGTTAGGAGTTTTTTACGAAATCGTTTCGCATCACCCTTTTCTCCTCCTTGAACACGTCCTGTGGTGAAGCCGGAAGCCCTTTCGATTTTGGGGAAGGCCAGGAGGAGGTGGGGAGGGGTGAGGTGAGTGAAGAGACGTACGGTTTACGTCTATGGCGCTGTTGGAGAGGAATGCGGTACAAGACTATTAAATCTTCTAGGGTTGTGTCCTTTGGTCATATTCAGCTTGGTTTAGTTTAATTTGGTTTATGGGGGTTTAACGTCCCAAAGCGACTTAGGCTATGAGGGACGCCGTAGTGAAGGTCTCCGGAAATTTGGACCACCTGGGGTTCTTTAACGTGAACTGACATCGCACAGTACACGGGCCTCTAAAATTTCACCTTCATCGACATTCGACCGCCGCGGCCGAGATCGAACCCGCGTCTTTCGGATCAGCAGCCGAGCGCCGTAACCACTGAGTCACCGCGGCGGCCGGTCATATTCAGTTGTTTGGTTGCGTTCACCTCCACTTATCCTTTCGCTTTGTTCAGTGTCCCTCCCTTGTGTTAGCAATGAAAAAAAGTTAAGAAATGTATACAGGCAAACGTGTCCAGCTCGGAGGAGATGCACCAACCAACCATAGCAGTGCCGCGGCACATTTCAGTTTGGCGTCGAGTGAATGAATTGAAGCCATCGTGGAGGTGCCCGTGTTACACACATCAATGAGATCGGCCACTTCGATTATACCACCATTCAGGGTCAGCTGAGGGTTACGCTCAGAAGGCAAGGGGAAGGCGGGAAAGTATCGAAACAGGTGGAACCACCAGACTTGTTTCCTACGGCACAGCAGGGCCACGTATGCGAATGGAAAGGAGACCAGAACAAGCCAGTAGAGAAAGAGAGGCAGAGAGAAAAAAAGACTAAATGATAAGTCAGCCTTCATGCAGTGGCGTTCGCAGATAACCGCTGACATCGTGCGTAGGACAGGTTTAGGCTTTCACCTCCCGCCCGCATCGTTTGGCGTTCTTGCTTTTTATACGAACCTTCATGCCCACGCGAAGGCAGCCGCGCCTCTGTATTATGGCCGAATTTGCCCCTCTCGAATTCGATGCCTCTTCGGCAGGATGCGAAAGAATTTTTTTATCCTTTCGTATTTCTCCTCTTTAATTCTCTTAGAAGATAAGATCAGATAAGGCGTAGAAGTGTGCGAGCGCCCATTGAAGGCTCTTTGCGTCATTGCAAGCAAAATTTCGTTTTGTACATCACTGCGCCGAGCACGCGAACAATATACAACATCACTTCAAGCACCCTGAGGATATATTCAGAAACATTCGTGTTATGTCCCTGGACGGGCGTATTAAAGGGGAAATGTTAAGCCCCGGGCGAAAGCACCCTTCGAATAGAAGCCCATCCATAGTTTGAAGGTCCGAGATGTGCAACCAAACGGGAGTTAAGTCCGACTACACGCCATATAATATACGTATACAGTCCCGGAGAAAAAAAGTGTACGGGGTGTGGATTCGCGGGAAAACAAATCATTTCTGCTTAGCCAGGCAAAGGAGGTTCATGAAAAGTATACGAGAGAATCATGAAGGTTTGTGCTTTATGTGGGTTTATCGTCCCAAAGCGACTCAGGCTATGAGGGACGCCGTAGTGAAGGGTTCCGAAAATTTCGGGGTTCCTTAAAGTGCACTAAAATCGCACAGTACACGGGCCTCTAGAATTTCGCCTCCATCGAAATTCGACTCCCGCGGCAAGGATCGAACCCACGCCTTTCGGGTGAGCAGAAGAGTAACATAACCACTTAACCATCGCGGCGGCAGAATCACGAAGTGACAAACGTGCTCCATGTAGTGAACGAATACCAGGGGACTGGCAGGCGAGAATACGCAGAAATAATTTTTGTTTCGAGGAATTCACATCCCGCGAACTTTTGCCATGACTGCACAAACACGACAATTTAATAATTGCTGAACTTTACAGCCCGAAGCTGAAAGGGCGGCTTCGAGGCAAACAGCAATTAATGGGCGGCCTTGGCTTAGCTGAGACCAAGTGGTATTCTTTAACAAGTGTCCGTACACTCGCGTTTTGCCATTTAATTTTTCTACAGAAATGTGGCCGCCGCAGACCGGGACGAGCCCGCAACATCGTTCTTAGTCTTATAGTCGTAGTAGAAAGACATTTTTTTTTCCTATTTGAGGTTGGGAGCAAAGGAGGGGTGGGGTGTAATGCAGTACGTGAAGACATGCACCCGTTATGCGATCGAAAATACCATCACTAACGATAAAACAAGCTCAGCCCAGATACAACACGGTGGGTTCTTGTCAGCGGCGAACAGCGCCGGTGATTGTCGGTCTCACACAATAAAAGCACCACTGTGTGTGTCATTCCATGCCTGGTTATGTTCGCTGTGTGGTGTAACCGGCGAAGAGATCTGGAGGAATATTTCCCGCGCAGCTTGCGCGATCAGCTTACGATATCGGGTGAACTTTACGCTCGCCCACGTTCTCGCGCCTTTGCAAGATCTTCGCATGCGTAGAGATTATCACAGAAGCTTGACGTTTGGAGCCGTCGGAGGTCTAAATATCGGCGAGGCGATCTCTTAGCAACTTTTTTTTTTGTACCTTTTGTAGTTCAGTCACTGCATGTGATAAACACGCAGGGATGAAGACAAGCGGGTGTACAGCTCTTTCTCGAGGCTGCGTGTGCGCGCCGCGCAGACTTATCGACCAGGAGATGTTCGCATTTTCTTTGCGTTTTTGCCGACTTTTTTTTTTTGCGACGCTGACAATCTTGAAAAAGCACAAAGTAGTTTTGTGCGGGCGTCCGATATCGTTTTCAGACTCGCATATAAATGCGCGGCTCAGGCACGTGTGGTATAGTACCGTATAACGCAGACGTTTCCACTTTTTTTTTATGTGATAAATGTTTGAAAAAAAAATGAAAAGAAAGGCCCCCTATCAAGGACTCACGCCGCCCCGAAGCAGTCTCCAGTTGGAGTGGTGTCACGTGAATTGAGCGATTAAGAGTCGCGTAGGAAAATAAAATGTCTGGCCAAGTTGCCCGTATAGTACACGTCCACTCCCGGGGAAACAGAGAATCTGAGTTCGAAAAGAGACGCATCTATCTCGTCGTGAAAAAAAAGTGCTTCGAATTCCCACTCGAATGCCTTTGTCACCAAACATGCACAACTGTTGCTCGTTTCTTTGTTTCTGAGATGATGTTCACCAGCTGAGCGTTGACAATGTAATAAAAAAATGTGCAGACGATCAGACAATCTGATGCGTCGATCTTGCGTAAGCAGTAGTGATTTTTGCCTTAATACATTTACAGCTTTTCGAAATGATGATGCATCTGAAGGGTAGCTGGCTTTCCAATAGTTTTCGAATTCGATTTCACAGTCGGTTTTTCGTTCAGCTACTGTGTGGGCTTCTGGTGGGTGGAGGCCTTGTGAGGCGGAGTGGGTGGCGCCTGTGGTGGGTAGAGTTTGGCGGAGGATAGCACCCTGGAGGGTGAAATTGGACGGTGGTGGGATTGGGGGGGGGGGGGGTGGACTGAAAGTGCCGAAGGCATGGTGTGCAGCCCCCTGACTATAGGAAAGTGGGGGGGGGGGGGGGGGGAGGCTGCTGACAGATGAAATCTAATGCCAGTAAGCTCCACCCTCGATTGACGCCAGATTCATTAGGGGGAGGGGGTACATTAGGACGGCTTGCGCAGTAAAAAGTAAGGAAAAAAATCCGTGATTAGGCAAGTAAATAGGGTTGCATGAAGTGTGGCAGGTTCATTACTATTAAATTTGCGATCCAGATGTGACGAACATAACTCTCGGACGAATGTCTTCCTAAAGCGGGTGTATTTAATCCCAGTTCGTTCCAGGCGCGGAAGCGCCGGACTTTGTCTTGTGTACATTTTAGTCATAGTTCAGCCGTTCTGGAATCAATATGATACAGTCCTGCACAATTCATTAATTAATTACAGTTTACGCAAGGGGTGTACCCTGTCTGCTCGTGTCTCCACGTGACCTCACTCAATACTTTGAGAGATGCTAATTCAACGCAAAAAAAATCTACACTGTCAGACAAACCAGCTGACTGAAAGCCTTGACATGCATACTCCATCAGCTTAAACATATCACCTGACTGGGTGGTGAGGCAATGGAGCTATATCTTTTTATCCCAAGCAAATTCATCCCGCAGCCATGGACTCTCGCTGGAGACTCGTCCGCGCTCCATTCTATAAGCAGTGAGCCTGCTGCGTTCCTTGGAAAAGATGTCAAACTGGCCTCGTCATGCAGTGCCTTTATTTTCGAGCATAGTAACAAGTTAGGCGACAGCACTCTTAGGATCGTCACAAATTCTTCGCACTTATCCGTTGCTTCGAAGCGCGCTTACGGCGTGGCCCCGTTATCGACCAATCAGGAGTCCTCTTGTTTCCGTAAAGATTGCGGAGAACCAGTTCATTATTGGTCTCCATGGTTACGAAGCATCCATGATGCGCGACAACAGCACCGGCGACACTCTGGAATGCTTGCCGCATCGCGCAGGTGCTGTTGATCGACCCACTTTATGCGGACACGATACGGGAAAAGAATAGGTGTCAATGGACACGACGCAGACGACAGTCTTCTGATACGGCGAGCGCGCGGCCAGCATTCACCGCTCGCGATAAAGGGGGAAAAATATGTGATAAAAAAAAAATAGCTGCAATCCACAGAAGGAATGAAAATCCGTTTCCATCCTATCATTAACCCTGCTATGGCTAGGCAATGAAAGTGGGGGACAAAAGTTCGGAAATGCTAGTATTTCGTCATTAGCGGGCCTTGTACGTTGCAGAAGTGTAATACAAACTTTATTGAAGATAACATAAATAAACTGTGCTCAAATTTTTTTTAACGGCTAAAAACGATAAAACTGCGCACAGCATGACGTAAATGCAGCAAATCGACAACAAAATTGTACAGTATTGCGGCCCTCCTCGATGTAGAAGTTTATCTCTGTTCAGCTGCTTCGCCACGAAGGTCACCTTCTGTAGCGAGCGATTTTACTGCACGTCTCCGGCGCGAACGCTTGCTTTGCGAAGAGGAGGAAGTTTAGAGATGGCATTTGTATAACAAAGTGCCGTTTGAAAATGGCATTTGAGTAATGCGACGTTGTTGATTGTCTGTTGCAAGCAGAAACGAAACAACTAACATTTGCGCTGCCTGCATCGCATTCTAAAACGCATAAGTGAGCGAGCCAAGAAATTTTTTCGAGTGGGGAACAGGTCTTCGATTTTTTAGTTGTGTGTTTATTCCGCGTTATATTTAAACGTTTATTCAACGTTACTTACTTTGTGTTTATATTTTTATACTTCGCCGTTGAAAAGTGTATTTGTAATGGACATAAAACTTGAAATGGGCAACTTTATGTATATAAGGATGCACACATGAGGAGTGATCGACTGCATTAAAAAAAAGTTTCTTCATAGTGTTTCAATGCTCGCAATCATGCTCATGAACAAAGCCGAGTCAATTAAGTTTCTGTAGGGACATGATTGGTTTAGGTTACTGAAATTAAACGTTTTAAGGGTGGCTATGAAGCCAACGAGTTCAGCCCCACTTTGCTTTACATTAATAACGTCTTAAATTTAAGCGTTTGTCAGGAATCTGATTTTAGTGCAAGAAGTTGGAGACTTGGGGGGGGGGGGGGGGCACTGCTTCCACTGGAGAAATCTTGGGTGGAAACACCCCCCCCCCCCCGCCCCCCCTCTGTTCCGGAGTCCCTGACAGAAGTTATTTCAGGGGAATCTTTAAGTCGAACGTCCCGTTTATGCGAATCGACGGTTTGGTCCGGCCAACAGCGCGCGCTTAACGAAAGTTCGATCGTACTTAAGTTAATTCAGACTCTACAAAATAGAACAATTATCCTGCCCTTTCAGAGTTGGAAACGTTAAGATTTGATTATACTACAGCAAGAGTAATCAGCAAAGAAATACAAATAAATAGATACGTGGAGCACACTACAAATGCGTGAGCTACGAATCAAAAATTCGAAACGGCTGTCGTGAATGGACTGTAACAAGCTATACTGTCCTACGTATCGCCAAGTTGTGCCGACGGTAATAATAGAAATGAAGCTGAACGCGCGTGCGCGAAGTAGCTGCGGACACTAGGTCTCATACTGAGGCCTGGTCGTGTGCAACTATATCACACGAGGGCGGTACGGGTGTCAGAGCGAAGCTGTGCATCTGCCTCGCACGAAATACCACTGCACAGTCGTCGCGGCAGTGTTACACAAGTAACGCTGCGCGCTGCTTTCAAATGAGCGTCTGCAGAAGGGAAGCGGCGGAATGATAATTCAAGAAGGCGTAGGATTAAGATTATGCTGCGCAGTCTGCGGAAGATGACGCACGCGGGAGCCTCAAGCTGCTCTGCTCACGTCTCCTCCGACTGCGTTATCACTGCACTTGGTGTTGTAACAACCAGGCTGCATTGTGTGTGCTTTGTGCGAGGCGGCAGCAAACCTATCGATCCGGATAGCACTCCTGGGACGAGTGCCTTTCTTCTACACGGAGCGGAGATTACAGTGTTTGCGGATCCCCGCCTTTGTATCTCCGTTATATGTTCCGATTCGCCGCTGTTCGAGGCATCAAACTCGAAATTTTTACAAGGAGGTCATTTAGCGCGGTGTAAGGCAGCGTTTGCCGAAATGTGTTCCGAAATTTTGTAGTCCGACTAGATGCGTAAGACCCAACGGGAACTATCTCGTACTTATTACCTTCGAGTCATCGCTCATCCAAAAACGTCAGATAGTCCTGATGCAACTTTCTTCGCTAAGTAGCCAGTCGTATAATCAACATGAAACGAATAAATAAGAGGCTGGCACGTTTTGTTAAGCGAAGCGGTGGTATTGACACTGACCAGCGAGTTGCGGGAAATGAAACAATCATTTTATGATGTCTGACAATGGTTGGCAATTTACCGCATTTACGGTGAATTATTTTTTCTCTCGTCCCGAAGAAGGAGAATGTAGAAGCGGTAAACAACCTTTCGCAATATTTACGAAGATGCCCTCACACGAAAAACTGATGGATGACTCTCGCTGAAAGTGGCGCGTGATATGCACACATGATAGCTTTGAGTGTCCACTTATATAAAAAAAAAGATGTTGAATGCTCCGCGTACGTCTCCGCATATAAACTAGACAGCAGGAATATCGTAAAACACAACCAATGGCAAAAAGATTCAAAATTTTCGAGCTCTTCGAGTCAGACAACCACCTACAACAACAAGAGGCATGGAAGGGCACTACATCCTGTCTTTAAGTCCGTGAGAGCACTGGGCAAACAAATAAATTGAGCATTGGAAAAAATGAGCGCGCACCGCTCACAAACTTTTATGTTGCCCACACGGCATACTATCGCTAGATTGTATGCAATCGTTTCGGCCCCGAAAGTTGCGCGCAGCTCACGACATGGGTGCAGCCCGGCACGCACGGATGCAGCGCCGTGAAGCCAATACTCGACAGTTCAACAACGACATCACGTCGGCGCCTCTTGCCACGTCGCAGCTGGGCTGCGTTCCTTAGCGATACGTGCACACCAAGAATGTAAATGCCTCAAAATTACATCAGTGACTGAGACTAAAGGGCACGGCTTAAAGTGTGCGCCGTTTCGCCCTGATCGCAGCAGCGCGTACGGGAGGTGACTTTCAAGCGGAGGAGGGGGTCCAGGCAAACAAACTGCGACGATCATCTCTGGAAGCTTCAGTGTGTTTAACATTACGCTTGTTTTTCCGTCTTCGTAAAAGCATGTGCTTCCGAGATTCTACGGTAGTCAAAAACGAGACAGAAAAGGAGTGGAATGTCATTCCACTATCACTGCACACATTGATATACACTTCGAAACTGCCGGCGCAATTAAATGCGCGACGCGCAGTGCTTACGTTCTTCGGCGCCAGCAACGATCAAGCAAGTCCGCGTGGACGTGTGAATGGGTCGATCACGTACGCCTGCTCCTTTCGACCGCGTGCTTCGGAGACCATTGTCAAGGCCCGCCAGCAGCATTATCCGGGATGGCTACAGACGATAGGGCTCGGATAATGAAACAATCGCGCCGGTGGAAGTAGGCTGACAACAAACTCCGCCGTCGTTCGAACCGGGAGGTGTGCCCTTCAAGGGCCCCTCCGCAGATAGCGTACATGCAACGAAGAGAAGCCCACGCATGGCCCATTACTGCTAGAGCGAGTCGATCGCAACGGGGTGGCTGATAGATTGTGACAGCTATCAAGGGATCTTCGCGGCGAAGAGAGCAGTGCTAGCAACAGCGGAAGGAATGCGGATTGTCAGTGGAAAAAAAGAAAACAACAACCAGAGTTCAAGCTGATCTCTACACGAGAACTGTGCTCCAGGTAACCAACCAAGGAAAGATCTGTCAAGAAGGCACAAGTGGATTCGTTGGCATTACCGAAGACCGGGGTGCGCTTAGAAACGGTGGAAAAGGAATATGAAAAAAAGAAATTCCATCACTAAATCCACGTGGGGATTAGGCCACAGAGGAATTCGGGATCCAAATAATCAGCAAGAGAGCTACAAGACCCCTGGAGAAACACTAGACGTCTTCACATTGCACCCAAGAAACGCCGTTTCGAAAGTATACTTCGGTGCCGGCCTTGGCTCTTTTTCAAAAGAAGGTCGCTGCCACATGGCAGCTGCGCAACCGGCTGCCTATGGTCGCTGACGCCAGCCTAACTGTCGACGAGTACAACGCGTCACAGCGTCATGATGAGGCCGTACTCACATGAAGAAGAGTCCTCGCTGAATCCCTTTGACCTCGTTGTAGATGAGCCAGGCCTCGGGCACCATGTGCATGGGGTACTTGCCCTCGTTGGTGTACACCTTCTGAATGAGCGCACTGTCCGCCACGAAGACCGCGTCCACGCTGCCCAGCGTCTCTCGGTAGATGGGCCCCAGCTCGCGGTGCCGCCGGTCGCAGTACTCGTGTATCTTGGGCGCGCCGCCCGCCCGGAGCACGTCGAACGCCGTGCCCAGCACGGGCAGCCCCTTGGGGCTCGGCAGCGAAGCGAAGGGCCGCGATGCGGACTGCTCCGCTCCAGCGGCGCTCCAGGAGCTCTTCTCCGGCGCGCCGCGGTGGAAGGGGCAACCGGCGGCTGCGGCATCGGTGGAGCGCGCGCGCCGGCCCAGCTCGGCCGCGGCTTGGCGCGCCAGGCGACGGGCTAGTGCGGCGGACGACATCTGCAGCTGTCGTCGGAGCACCGAGTGTGCGGTGCGCGTGCGCCGGTCCCGCTCCGAATGCAGTCCGGCAAGTCGCGCCCGGCCGCTTTTTATGCGCGGAGAGGGTGAGGGAGCCGAGGAGCGCTGCCGGGGCGGCGCTGTTCCCTTCCCGGCCGCCGGCAGCCCTCCTCCTCCCAGCTGCCGGAGAGGAAGCACCGCCACAAGGGCCCGCGCGACGGCCGCCGAAGGAGCGTCCGCGGAGCGCTCCTCTCCGACGACCACGATGCACGGCTTGCTGTCTGCCACTGCACGGTGCGCCCTACGGTGAAAAGCAGGCGGGTGTCAGTAAGTTCGCTACGTCCTACGTGGAAACGTAAAACTTAATGAAGGTTCGAACTATACCAATTTTTTTTGTGTATGGAGGGAAGAAGAGCGGCCGTGTCCAACGTAGACAAGAAAGAAGTGTAAAAAAAAAAACATCAACAACCTGTACAGCACTTTTTTTATCTACTTTGATGAAAAGACGGTCTTGATTGCTATTAGGAAAACCAAGTCCGAGCTGTGCCATGGTTTGTGGTAATACCGCTCCCATGCGCATGTTCACTGTGCACATGCCTCGTGAGTCGCCATTACGCATCGAGAATGGGATGACATGCCTGTAGCGCTGCTGGCAGTCTGACTAAAATCGGGGCTGCTCATGGCTGTTCATAAAGAAAAGGAAATATGTCGGACTGCCATTGAACGCACCACTCAGAATACACTCTTTACATGGGTACACTGCTGGCTATAAAATACGAATAATAAGCAGTTAAGTCACGAGTTGACAAAATTTGTATTAATTATATTAACATGCAGCTAAGCGGTATAGAGAAGGAACGAAAATCTTTTGGAGAAGTATTACCCAGCTGCAAATGCCAGTGCAAATGTTTTGCGCGAAGTAGCATACCTTGCGCGTCCAGCGCCATTATTTGCTTTTGCCCTTCTTTGCGAGACATTCGACCTAGTGAGATAATTAGCCCGCTTGGTGAGACGAAATTTGAAAGTAGCACGCTTATGGCGGTTCTAAACTGACAGCACACTCTGTTCTGCAGGTTGTTAAACGCTGCAGCTCTGGAGTGCGAATGAATCTGCTTGAAACCTGGCGAATGCGCGTGCTTTTTTTAAAACAAAGGAAGTTGACCAACATCGACCGAGCTCCAGAATCTAGGCAACGGGGAATTAGTGCTATAAATTATATAATTGTGCGTCCAGCTAATTCAGATGAAGCTCCAGAAAAGTTAAAAAGAATAGAGGCAAGATCCGGATAAGTTGAAATTGGTGCAAGAGGGGTGAGGACCCATCATGGTGCGTCTAAAAAAGTGACGGACAACATAAGGCTGAGAGGCATCACGGAAGCTGACCCGCGTACTCTGCTACAAAGTCACTAACGGACTGCATCTGGCTGAATTTTTTCCCAGATTGTTAGCAAGAAACAAATAAGTTGAAGCTTAGTTCTAACACTCTCCATCACAATACATAAAATCTCGATGACAAAATTTCCTGGGGCGCACCGGAAAAAGGTGTCTTTTCAAGACATGTGTATCGTCCAAAACCTGCATGATAAAAAGAACACTAAAAGACAAAACAAATAGAACGAAATTCAAGCTTTCCCAATTCGTTCCCCAACTTTCGTGCAAAACTGCGCGGTAGTTATCGGAACCTTGTGTTAAATGGGCAGTCTGTTTTATACAGATGGCGTGACAAAAAAACGTAGGGCTGGGTTTTTTAATTTTTTTTTTACGAAAAGTGGACAAAATTATGCATTTGTAAAAAGAAAACGCATGTGTGCCTTTACGTTAAACAAAACATATCAAATTACTGGCGGAACGCTGTAACGTAAAATCTTTGGCACTCTCAGCGCTACACTATAATTCCACTTTCTCCTCCGAAAAAAGAGATGTCAGCAAAGGGCGCGATTCTGACAATTTAGGGCGTTCCAGAAATTCTAAGACGTATTTCCTTCTCTAAATCGCGATATTAAGACCTTAATGGAAGCACGGTTGTTAGAAGCAATATTTTACTGTCACCACAAAAGCGAGATGCGTTTGTGTAAGGTAGAAATTTCACAGAAAGCAGACTCCACGTAATATCGACGTCGTGTGAACAGCTAAAAAAAAAAGAGCACAAAAGATCTAAAGTAGTAAAATAACGCAGACACGCAAATATTTATAACGATTAAGTGAATTCAAGATAGGACACGTGCACTTGTCCAAAAGAATGTGTCGCGGAATGAGGAGACAGTCAGAATATGCATATGCGCACATCATCATCATCATAATAGTCAGACTGATGATGATGATCCGCATCTCACTGACGTAAATAATTTTAAAAACAGGGGTACATAAGCCGGTACAGTTGGTCCCAAAAAAATAAGGTATCGGCGCGAGTTTACAACGATCAGTTTTTTCATACGCAACACGTTACCAGATCTCCAAACTCTCAAGGGATAGGCCAGCGTGCAGAAGCTTACAGACACCACAAGTTCTACATTTCCAGCGAGTGAAGTGTCGATAACAACTATATATACCAGGCTTTAACCGGGAGCGTTTGTTTAGCCACGCTAGAATGCATATTTTGCAGAAGCTGCACACATGCGAAAACTGAAGCATCTTTAGACTTCAAAAGTTCATACGAAAAAAAAAAAGGTCATAGAATGCTTTGTAAGCGACTCTTACAAAACGATATAACAAAGCGATCAAACCCGTTCCGCCTATTGTTGCGCGCAAAGAGCATGATGATGTTTTTTTTTTCTTTTACATTCTGGCCATGAATAATAGTGCTAGTGTGTCGTGCTCTTCAAATATTGGGTTAATGCTGAAATCTGCATCGCACAACATAACGTAACTTGATCAGCGCCTTTATGGGCCTATAAGGCCTATGGTCGATTAAACTGCGTAGACGGACCATATATAGGAATTACGACGACTTACAGGCGGCAAATGTTTTGCTGGCAACTAAAGTGGCATTCTTGTGTATATATATATATATATATATATATATATATATATATATATATATATATATATATATATATATATATATATATATATATATATATATATATATATATATATATATATGTGTGTGTGTGTGTGTGTGTGTGTGTGTGTGTGTGTGTGTGTGTGTGTGTGTGTGTGTGTGTGTGTGTGTGTGTGTGTGTGTGTGTGTGTGTGTGTGTGTGTGTGTGTGTGTGTGTGTGTGTGTGTGTGTGTGTGTGTGTGTGTGTGTGTGTGTGTGTGTGTGTGTGTGCGTGCGCGCGTACAGTCGAGGACAAAATTATGTGGACCGCATGTTCTGTTAACGAAACACGTAGTTCTGTTATTACCAGTCGGCCGGCGACCACACTTGTTGAGGGGAAAGATTAAAATTGTTACTTTCACCTCCGCAGGTGTGGTCTTTCGCCGCCGGCTGATAGCTTCGTTCACGGAGCACGTGGCCCAAAGACTTTTGTCCCCGACTGTACCTACCATATGTGAGTAGCTACGCAGCCTCACCAGCTACGTGCTGCACTGTCGTTAGAAATCGAACGCAGCATATCGATACGCGTCCAGCTTCCGGTAGTGATGCGGAAGCGCGAAGCACTCACGGTAGAATACTGAACAATGGATTTTGCGGATTGGGCAATAGTGTACATACAACCACGCACTTTGAAAGAGAATGGGAACGACATAGTTCACTGCTTCCGCAGATAAGCCTTCAGTCACGTTGTCAAACACGCGGATATTGAAGGCTCCCTTCCCGCGTTGTGTTTACACTACTTGTTGCTTATCGTGAAATCTCGAGGCGCCACATAAATGGAGTGTCGTCAGGTTCGTTCGCTCAATAATACCCATGCGCATATTGCCACCCGCGCGGCTCCTACCTTTACGCTCTTGTGTCAAAATGTGTCTTGTGTAGCGACCGCTCAGTTCCGAGGAGGACGCGGGACGGTAGTTCGCTCAGTCTCTTTGAACACTGTAAACTTGTACAAATGACAAGACACGTTTACAGCATTCCGATCTACGAGTTGCGAATAGAGTCGTGAGCACGAACCGTTAAGTTGATCTTTTTTTTTTTTTGCTACGAGTTGTCTTTCATCACATACGAAGCTCTAGAGTGCACAAGAAGGATGGTAATAGGATTCATACTTCGTGTTGTCGGGCAATGTCGGGCACATCCCAACAGCACTAATACAAAAGCACCGAGGATAAGGGCATAACCGCCTGAACTGTATTATAACTCGTTAAAAGCAGTTTCATTTCACCGTAAACGCTGCAATTTTAATTTCGCGGGCATCTTAATGTCCACTGAAGCCCCTTGCTTTGCGTAGGAAATGTGTGACCTTTATATCGCGTATAGTCACATTTAGACTACTTATACCACAGAGCCAGCAAGCCGACTTGCTCTAAAACATAAAAACAATACAGGTTATGACTTGTACAATCACACCTCTAACATAAAAAAAAATTCCCTCTCTAATCATTACCCGCCCGTACCATGAATTCCCTTCATCGACAAGAATTTTTCTTACCTTATAAAGTTATAGAACCACCCGATTCGTAATACGTAACTTGGGCCGCCATTTTAGCATAAAATAAAACAAACTTGATATCTGAACACGGCAGGAAACAGCGCGTAGAAACAGGGCAAGAGCCTCACTGGACAACTGCAGTCTCATCGCAGTACTGAGGGATAGACGTCACGACGCAGAGCCAGCGAATGCGCTAATGGTGGGCTCACGATGTTCCGATGCCGGACACAATAGAGCCCTTTCCAGTTCAATTTCGAAAGAAAAACGGCTGGCATAGGCTACGATTAGGCGGATTCAGTGGAGACAGGTGGGATCCCGCTTGTCAAGGCCAGGCTGCACGCAAAAGCCACAGTAGCGAAGAACACTTTTGCCCATTGAGGCAAAAGTCTCAACGCATCTCGAGCTCATTGTTGAAGGACACCTGTCGTGACGGTGGGCGAGAGAGCATGTGCAAATGGAGATCCCGTGCACTGGATGTCAGTCGAATCTTTTGTGAAGCCGCGTACCTGTGCTTTTTACTTTGGTGTATAGTAATGATGCTCCTTATGTATCGTCGGGTGCCTCAATGTTTCTATCTGTGTTACTGTCTTAACTCTCGAGGATGTTCATTTAGCCTTGTATGATATATTCTGCTTTTCCCAGGAGTATTGTTTGACTGCTAAAATTCACGCCTCTCTTACACACTATTCGGTTGAAAACTACCGGAAGCAGAGCCGGCGCTCCAGTGAGCGTTTAACGTGGGAGTGAGACTCTTTTTGCTGCCGTCTGGTATCATGACGTGATCAATGTTAACATCCTTGATGTCACCTCAACTGGCCGATGGTTGCGTATGTAATCCATCTTTGCCATGATCTACCACGCTTTCACCTAAAATAGCTCTAGCGATCGTCACTCAGCCATTGAGGTGTTGCAGAATTCGCTCAGATGGTTTCGAGTTTTCCCGTCACGGTTGAAGATGCTTTTCACTCTTACAGCGATGAAATGGCTGAAGCATGTCGAGGCATTTTGTTTTTATGCTTTCTCATACTTCAAGCCGCCGCGGTGGCTGAGTGGTTATGGCGCTCGGCTGCCGGCCCGAAATACGCGCGTTCGATCCCGGCTGCGGCGGTCGAATTTCGATGGAGGCGAAATTCTAGAGGCCCGGTGTACTGTGCGATGTCAGTGCACGTTAGAGAACCCCACGTAGTCGAAATTTCTGGAACCCTCCGCTACGGCGTTCCTCCTAGCCTGAGTCGCTTTGTGACGTTAAACCCCCATAAACTAAACTTATCGAAACTAAACCAAACTAAGCTTTTTCATACTTCGACAGAGTGTGTGGAACATGAGCAAATACACGAGGTATACGTGAAGCAAAGCGGGAAAAGGCGGTCCTTCCAGGGGAGAATTCTTAAAATCCCACATAGACGTTCCCGAAGGTCTTGCAAGTTAACGGAATGTGTCATCAAACAACGGCACAATGGTGAACGTTGATATATCTTCGCTAGAAACCTGCCCATTTCCGACGCCTACAAAAAAAAACTCTTGTCATATGAATTTTCTTTTTTTTTCTTGCTCCGTGTGCACATCGCTCAGGCACGGCTCCCTGCAACCACGTTTCTTGCATCAGATAAAGGTCAACTTGAACGCGCTGTCGTGGAGGCGTAATCCTTAGCGCCTTTGTTCTTGCTGCGGCGCCGTCAACAGCCTCATAACTTCTTGTTATACTATCAGCGCTTTGTTGAGCAACGTAAAGTCAGCATCTCCGGAATAATTAGGAGTGAAATGCATTATATGGGGGTAATAAAGCACTGTTATACTGCGCTATCACAGAATCTTCTCTAATCGCGCTTCTTATCAGGCGATCATGATCCAGCGATCATTCAGAGAGCAAAAACCAATAAGTAGCAGTCGTCGTTAGGATAGTTTTGGAAAGGGTGACGATTTTATATGCACTCATGGTAGTGTGTGGTTTTCTGACTTAGAGCTGCAAATAAAGAGTTTTCTTGTCACGGGTCGTTTTTAAAGGGAAAAGCTGCTAAAAGGAGCCGTTCCCGGCCGAGGCTTCACTGAAGGCCGCCCGGAGCGCACATCTGACTTGATTGGCGAGGAGAGCCAATCACAGATGGCGGCAGCTGAGATTGTGTCTCACGCGTGTGAAGCCGCAGGCGCCTAGTCCCGTTATCTTGCTACAAAACGCCACCGCCAACACCGAAGCTCAGCCGTCTGCTCAGCGGTAAACTAGACATTAGAGAGATTTAGCATAGCGGAGACGTGTTAGCGTAAACGTATGCCGGTTTACCGGGGGCCTCTTGAGCACGCGCAGTATCTCTATTAACTTCCGCTCTGAACCGCACAAAGCGCGGAGCGCACGGGGTTTACATGGCTGCGACCGAATCACAGCGCGACCGGTCCTCTCGCGTCGACACTATGTAAACGATGCAGCAGCAGACGTCGGAGAAGTCCCCCCTTACAAAAATTTCTTTACACAGTCTACAGACTGTCCATAGGCTTCTGTCTATCAAGTCTATAGACTCTCTAACAAACCCTAGAGAGCAGTCTGTAGGCAATACAAATCCTATAGACAGTCTATAGACAATCTATGAATTTATGATCATACATTTCTAGTAGATTTTTGTCTATAGACAGTCTACAGACTATGAATAAACAAAAAAGAAAGATCTATAGGAAGGCAATAGAGTCTATAAGAAGTCTATAGACTGTCTTTAGACCATTTTTATAAGGGCCCGTCGAAGCCGCCTGACTTGCCGCCTTTGAACAGCGTGAGTGAACACTTGATCGCCGCCAGAACGGGCCGTCATGCAGTTGTGTAGATTGGTCCGTGGTGGTGGCTGGTATGGCATCCGCGGATCGGCGGTGATCAGCGCTCCAGATACGTGGACAGCATGGTGCCATCCCTTACAGCAAACACAGCATGCATAGCCAGCGGTGTCCACAAGTGTGATTTGAATGAAGATGTACACATGAGGAGTGATCGAGTGCATTAAAATAAGGTTTCTTCATACTGTTTCAATTCTAGTAATCATGCTCATGAACAAAGCTCAGTCAATTAAGCTTCTGTTTCGACATGATTGATTTAGGTTACTGAAATTAAACGTTTTAAGGCTGGCTACGAAATCAACGAGCTCAGCACCAGTGTGCTTTAGATTAATAACGTCCTAAAATTGGACCGTTTGTGAGGAATTCGATTTGAGTGCAAGAAGTTAGACATTTGGGCGGGGGCGGGGGAGCGCTGCCTCCTCTGGAGAAAAAATGTTGGAGGGGCAACCGCCACCTTTCCCACCCCCTCCTCCTGTTCTGGAGTCCCTCCTGCCGTTTCCCCTTTGAGTCGGCTTTTAAAGAAAACATCTTAGCCGCAGCGAGGAGTGGCATGATGGGTGCGGACAAAGCCTGCGCGTTGACATTCCGGAGGTTAATGGGTTGAGAACCCTTGAAGTTTGCCGTCGCAAGTTTTCCGACAAGACAGCGCATCAAGAACGCTTCGAGCAGTGTTTTTCCTTCCAAGAACCTTTTTGCCGTGAGCCCGTGTGCATGTTCAAAATGGCTCGCACTTAAAAATAGCGTTTAGGGCGTCACCGTTGCTTCGCTAAGTGTCGCTTTTTTGAACGAAAACAGTTTTTTTTGCAGGTGGGCACCAGCGCCACATACCTGAAAGCACGATTGAAGTGTCCATTGAACCAGGGAGCCAGTTATGCGCGTTTCAACATCGATGCAAACTTACCCATTGTATGCAGACGGAATATATGCTCTATTGCCGCATTCTTGCAGCAATGCTGCCAACGCGAACGCGCATTGCTCTAGTGCCATGTTTCTGCCACAACGTTCCTCACGCCAACGCACGAAGCGCAATACCTGCCACTACCGCCACATAGTTCAAAGCGCTAATATTAGTTTGATAGTAGTAGTAGTTGATGAAGAAGACGAAGTTAAACGCACAGCGCGAGAGAGTGTTGCTGTTTAATGCAAGGCGTGTTCGGCTGCGGCGATGACCTATTTAATTGTTCCAGAAGAACATAGCATCAATGCACAGCATCACACCTTACAGTATCCGTTTTTTGCCTGTGGAGAAAAACTGTGTTGTGCCATAAGATCTCTTTATGTTGCTGGGATTATTTAGTCTTTGGAAGAGCCGCATGAAGGACCGCCCCGCCGAATCACCACCGTCGTCGAAATCTTTGTTTCGTGAACAGTGCGTTTTGGTGCGGGGAGTATATGCTGCCCTGGAAGAGCCGCCTAGCTGGCTCCCCTATCTGGATGCATGTGTGTGCCTCCCAGACTTTTGATGTTTTGGAGGGGGAGGTCGTGCAGGGGTATGGTGGCCTGGTGTTTCGTGGCGTAAGCGTGCTTAGATTTTTCTTTTCGGCACTATTTTCATGGAACAAAGAAAAACAACTGCGGCGATAGCCTAGTGCTCTCGGGCAGTGGCCAGCGAAGCTTACCTGTTCGCGCCGCCGCGGGTTCGAATCCCAGAAGCGGATATTTATTTATCTTTAGTTATTCATTTCACTTGGCACAAACCCACAACCATCGCAAGATCTTGCTCGGGGCTTACCTGTCGGAATTCGTACTTTTCAGCGCCTATAGGTGGCACGACGGCATCATCGTCAGGGAGGACGGAGCAGTGATGAAGGTGCCACGGAAGCGCGCGCGCGTATGAAAGATCGCGCTGCTCCTGGCCCTGTTGTGTCTGTCGAGGAGATTCTGTCGCTCGCTTAGGAAATGGAGAGGTGCGTCGCAGAGGATAAGGAACATTTCAATGCCAGGAAGGCAGGAACGCAAAGGAAGGCAGGGGACAAAATGAGCACTTCCATGCACTTCTTTTCGGTCCTCTGTAGCGGATGAAATTTTTTAACATGCATCGCTAACTGCACATACCATTACAAAAATGTTTAGAGAGTCTATAGACTGTCCATGGACTTCTGTCTATAGACTCTCTATATAAAAACCTTAGAGAACAGTCTATAGGCAATACAAATCCCATAGACAGTCTATAGACAATCTTTATATTTATGGCCATACACTTTTAGTCGACTTTTACAAGGCGAATAGACAGAAAGAAATCTATAGGAAGAAAATAGAGCCTATAAGAAGTCTATAGACTGTCTATAGACTATTTTTGTAAGGGCTATAGCCCGTACTTCTTGACACGCGCTAAAGTCAGAGAAATTCAGCATACCGGAGACGTATAACGGTATTACGTACGGGAGCCGCGCATGCGCAGCGGCAAATGCGTGTCCGAGTAGGACTACTGCGCGTGCGTACAACAAGCGTACGTAAAGCCGGTATGTGTGTCCGCTAGTATACGTCTTCGCTATGCTAAATCTGCCTATCATCAGGTGGAGCGCGGGGCTGCAACATAAAGACGCCAAACACCTTCGAACGCCTCTCAAGAAGACGTCCAGAAACGACTAGATGGCGTCGCAGTAGCCACCCGCCGCGGCCGGTGGCTGGGTGGTTCGGCGCTCGGCTACTGATCCGTAGTACCTGGGATCGAACCCGACCGCGGCGGCCGCGTTGCGATGGAGGCGAAACGCTAAGACGCCCGTGTACTGTGCGATGTCAGTGCACGTTAATGATCCCCGGGTGGTCGAAACGATTCCGGAGCCCTCCACTACGGCACCTCTTTCTTCCTTTCTTCTCTAGGTCCCTCCTTTATCCCTTCCCTTACGGCGCGGTTCAGGTGCCCAACGATATACGGGAGAGATGCTGCGCCATTTCCTCCCCCCCCCCAAAAAAAAAAAGTTTTCAACTTTCGCTTCAGCGGTTAAGGGGCTCGGCTACTGATCCGGAGTTCCAAGGTTCGAACCCGACCGCGGCGGCTGCTTTTTATGGAGGCAAAACGCTAAGGCGCCCGTGTGCTGTGCGATGTCAGTGCACGTTAATGATCCCCGGGTGGTCGAAACGATTCCGGAGCCCTCCACTACGGCACCTCTTTCTTCCTTTGTTCTCTAGGTCCCTCCTTTATCCCTTCCCTTACGGCGCGGTTCAGGTGCCCAACGATATATGGGAGAGATGCTGCGCCATTTCCTTCCCCCCCCTCCCCCCCCAAAAAAAAGTTTTCAACTTTCGCTTCAGCGGTTAAGGGGCTCGGCTACTGATTCGGAGTTCCCGGGTTCGAACCCGACCGCGGCGGCTGCTTTTTATGGAGGCAAAACGCTAAGGCGCCCGTGTGCTGTGCGATGTCAGTGCACGTTAATGATCCCCGGGTGGTCGAAACGATTCCGGAGCCCTCCACTACGGCACCTCTTTCTTCCTTTGTTCTCTAGGTCCCTCCTTTATCCCTTCCCTTACGGCGCGGTTCAGGTGCCCAACGATATACGGGAGAGATGCTGCGCCATTTCCTTCCCCCCCCAAAAAAAAAGTTTTCAACTTTCGCTTCAGGGGTTAAGGGGCTCGGCTACTGATTCGGATTTCCCGGGTTCGAACCCGACCGCGGAGGCTGCTTTTTATGGAGGCAAAACGCTAAGGCGCCCGTGTGCTGTGCGATGTCAGTGCACGTTAATGATCCCCGGGTGGTCGAAACGATTCCGGAGCCCTCCACTACGGCACCTCTTTCTTCCTTTGTTCTCTAGGTCCCTCCTTTATCCCTTCCCTTACGGCGCGGTTCAGGTGCCCAACGATATACGGGAGAGATGCTGCGCCATTTCCTCCCCCCCCCAAAAAAAAAGTTTTCAACTTTCGCTTCAGGGGTTAAGGGGCTCGGCTACTGATTCGGAGTTCCCGGGTTCGAACCCGACCGCGGAGGCTGCTTTTTATGGAGGCAAAACGCTAAGGCGCCCGTGCGCTGTGCGATGTCAGTGCACGTTAAAGATCCCCAGGTGGACGAAATTATTCTGGAGCTCTCCACTACGGCACCTCTTTCTTCCTTTGTTCTCTAGGTCCCTCCTTTATCCCTTCCCTTACGGCGCGGTTCAGGTGCCCAACAATATATGGGAGAGATGCTGCGCCATTCCCCCCCCCCCCAAAAAAAAGTTTTCAACTTTCGCTCCAGGGGTTAAGGGGCTCGGCTACTGATTCGGAGTTCCCGGGTTCGAACCCGACCGCGGCGGCTGCTCTTTATGGAGGCAAAACGCTAAGGCGCCCGTGTGCTGTGCGATGTCAGTGCACGTTAAAGATCCCCAGGTGGTCGAAATTATTCCGGAGCCCTCCACTACGGCACCTCTTTCTTCCTTTCTTCTTTCACTGCCTCATTTATCCCTTCCCTTATGGCGCGGTTCAGGTGTCCGCCGATATATGAGACAGATACTGCGCCATTTCCTTTCCCCCAAAAAAACAATTATTATTATTATTTTCGCCGCAGTAGCGACTGCCGCAGTTATCGTAAAGCAGCCAACAGTGTCTTTGCACATCATTCGCATTGCGGGAGCGCCGTGGATGCAACCGAGGCGCAGAGTCGTGCTCTGAGCGCTTCATGTATGTGGGAGGTCAGAACCACACACGTGAGGCCACACGTGAGGCGGGTCGAACATTGGGATGCTCTGGGAACGCTGACCGCAAACGCCCTGCACGACAAGGTGCTCGCGGCAGCGGCATTCAAAGCAAACGCAACAATTGCAAAGGCACAACGCGCACCAGCCAGCACAGATCATCCTTACTACCACGGGTGTAATCGTCATTTACACTTGCGGAGCTCTACGGCTTCTGTTACGCGGAGAAACTCATAGCACACTAGCTATATGATACTGTGGACAAACACCAGCGGAAGACCTAAAGTTCTTACTGCTGCCTTCTGTACTATGTGTGAAAAACGGCGCCTTGAAAGTTGACAAGGTGTTTTTCGTCATTCTCTGATGTAACCAACGAGCCCAACTACTACTCATCATCATCATCATCAGCCTGACTGCACCCACTGCGGGGCAAAGGCCTCTCCCATGTCTCTCCAATTAAGCCTGTCCTTTGCCAGCTGCGTTCACTCTATGCCTCCAGGCTTCTATATCTCATCCGCGCACCTAACCTTCTGCCGCCCCCTGCTACGCTTGCCTTCTCTTGGAACCCATTCCTTACCCTTAAAGACCAGCGGCTATCTTGCCTTCGCATTGCATGCCCTGCCCAAGCCCATTCCTTCGTCTTGATTTCGACTAGGATGTCATTAACACGCTGATGTTCCCTCACCCACTAAGGGCAAAGTACACAAAGCATGGTTTTTTTTCACGCCATTCCTGACACGAGTCCAAGACGCTGATGGTCTATGTGGGGCTCTGCTACAATTGTTTGTTTCGTTCCGTAGGTAGTGTGACTGTATCATGGGCAACAGAAGCACACATACTGCGCATACACGTATGCTAAACCGAATGCGAGTTTTCGTGCTCTTTTAAGTATGCAGATGACTGAACCAAAGACTGCTGTCGACATTTTTGTACATGTAAAAATGAAGGGATTCCCGAAGCATGTGTCGTTGAAGCATGTGGCGTTGATGTGTAGCGTGCCAGTGACGCCATTGAATGAGGCCCAATAACGAGCGGATCATAACTCAGTGGAGTGCACAGCAACATTGTGCTCACGCCGCAGGTTTGTCGGCGCGAACCGCCAATTCTCACTCCGAGTGGAGACGGCCAGTTAGAAGGAACTCATTCGGAGAGGAAAAAGTAGTTCGCTGCCGTCCGAAGCCGTCACCAGGACTCACGGCCGCCAGAGTGCCATGATAATAATAAAATAACTGCGAAAGTGCTCGATCACCTAAAATGAAACAAAAACGTCCGTTCGTGTCGAAGAATACTTTCGGCGCGAACTTGCCGAAGCCGAGCGCCAGCGCCGTGCGAGGCAGACAGGTAAACAATCGAATTGCATCGCCAGAAGAGTTGCCGCTTGGTAGCAGCGGTGACTATTAAACACGCTCCAGGGTGGGTGGTTTACGGAATTAGTGACCGCTGATTTTCAGGCTCTAACCTCACTCGGCTGACTGCGTTCGAATAACGACGAGGAACAGGTCTGGTACCGACGTGATCCTCGGAAAAAGCACCCAGTGTGGTCCGCTGTTTGCTTAACATCATGCCGCGTGCTTGACTAGTCACGTGACCTTGTGGCGTCATCACAAGCTGCCCGCCGGATAGTCAGCAAACTGTTCACCGTGGCAGGTGGCAGTTAAATTAATGTTTGGTCGCTCGGGAGGAGCAACCTGGGCCGCACAAGTCCCACCGGTGACAGCACCTGCCATTGCATGGCAGTGGCGCATCTCTTAACCGCTGCACCGCTGCGCCAGGAGGGGTATGTAGACTCCTGGGGATCTATCCATGTAAAGTACAGTATGACTAATGCCACATGTATGGGCATTAACTCATTAACGATATCGCGTCATACCCTTAAGGCGGAGCTTAAATGTCCTCTCCAATTGATTTTTTTTATAAAGCCGCAAAGATATTTAATGATTCACCCGGGTCTTAGAGGCCTATGTATTCTTCCATAGAGTACAACTTACGCTTGTAAATACATGGGAGCTCGACTGTTATCCAAGTGACATTATAGCTGCATTTGTGGGGTACCCCCTCACTGAAGCGCGCTTGTATTAAAGAGCTAACTGTACAATGATCACTGGTCCTGTTCACAACGTTAGGCGTCCGCGCAAGGGTGCACCTGCATACATGCACAGGCGGACGAACGGGCGTGCGGACGGGCGTGCGGACGGGCGTGCGGACAAAAACGAGCGGGCACAGAGAGGCGGACACCGAGAGAATGAAGAGCCAGAGATCGGACACGAGAAATTCAAAAAATGTAACCGTCTAATGCATGTCATGAATTAAGAAACGTTAACGCTAGCTCCAACTACGATATATGGGCTACATGAAACTCAGTTACACTAGGTTTGCGTCGTTTTAACAGGGCGCTTGACATGCATATATGCAGAATACATCGCCGAACCTGGCAATGCTTGAAAGAAGCATACCTGTGAAGCTGCGCCCCGTGAAATGCTTCTTTCCTGGAACTTGTAGTAGATCTTCGTGGTTACAAAGAAAATTCGTTGTGTGAAGGCTCCATTAGATCGCAGTTACATCTCCCTCCGCCTCGCAACAACGCTGATGTCGCGAACCGAACGCAGATGCAGTAGAACGAGCGAGCGAGCATTGCGGCAACACTTCCAACTTTAGCCTCATATGATAATGGCATCGACGACTATAAATCAAGAAGAGATGTTTCATAACCTCTCACATTTTTTTCCCGGTAGCTCCCAATTGCCACAGCGCAATGCACAGGCTCCGCATTGTCGACGACAGTTTGACGTATGCAGCTGACGATTCAGACCAAATGCCTTAACTGGACTAAGCTACGACATTCTCCGCGCCTTCTTTCTTCGTTTATGTTTGGGAAATTCTCAGAGTGTCGCATTTTGTGGGGAAGCAGGTGGCCCGAAGTGTCATTTTTGTCTCGGTATATGTAGTGTTCTTTCTCTGTTTGTTGGACCCGTAGTTGTTGCTCTCCGCTGCATTCCCTCTCCACACCTTCGCTCTCGAAATCAGCGCCAACCGCATTCGCACCCGGCCACGGAGGCCGCGTTTTCGATGGAGGCGGAATGCAAAAGACTTCCGTGTGCTGTGTGATGTTAGTGCACCTTAAAGATCCTCAGGTGGTTAAAATTATTGCCGAGTCCTCCACTACGGCACCTCTTTCTCTCTTTCCTCTTTCCCTCCCACCGTCTACCCGTCCCTCACTGCGCGGTTGAGGTGTCCACCGATAAGTGAGAGGCGGAAAAGCCTCGCGCGAGGATTAGCAGAGAGGATTGTGACTTCACACGTTGAGCTGCCGGGAGAAAACGATTAAAGCTTGAAGTTAATTGTGACTATAAGGTCGCAGCGTGACTGAAATGTTTTTATGATATATAAGAATGTACAGTAAGCTAATTACGCTGCAAAGAAAATTGGGGTGATTAGTTGTGAATAGAACCCATGATCATGGGGTTGCGCTGCTCCTAGGTCACTGAGGCATTTTTTTTCTTCAACTAGATAATTATTACAGTAATGCAATGTTCTGTGTACATGAACTATGTACAAAGCATTAGAAACAGTGTCAAACCAACGCGATGCATAATACGACACACCTAAGCAACCAAGCACTTAAAGGAGGCAATGCAAAGCACATAACTGAGAAAACGGTTGTACAAGGATTCAGTTTGTGTGCTCTTCCCTCCGCCCATGTACCGCTGTGTATTTTGGTTACCGGTACATGATGTTCTCGAAAGAGCACGTAAAATGCCCCTCCCGGCTTAACGAAACGCTGCTGGACAAAAGGGAGATCGTCGCACGTTCAAAGGCAGCAGTGACATGGCTGACACCACTTTCCAGATTTTGGGGGACGCGTGTCAACAGTTGTCACGAAGAGTTGTTAAGAACAGGGTTCAACGCTCCTCTGTTACTCGCGGCTGCAGCGGCTCGGTTGAGATCGATCATTGCAATAATGCTGGGAGCCGCCAGGGTCACGGGTTTTCGGGAAACCCGCGACACGTGAGAGTGCTTTTGATGTATTTTCCTGTGTTTCTTTTTTTGCTTTGTAAGGAAGAGAGTTTGAGTAATACTGTGGAAGTATGGGGCGGGGCACGTAAACCTAGTGGGCCAATCATTTTGAGGGTCCGTTTAGGTTCTTTTCGTGCTGTGCGTTTTAGGGAGAGGGGTTTGAGCCTTGCCGAAACTTGAAGGCGTGCCATCCAGCCTGCAAACCAATCATGTGTTGGCTTGTTGTGACTGGGTGATGCAAGGGGTGGGCCAGGCTCCTATGTCTTTATAACCGGGCCCCGGAGCCTGAAAAGTTGTTCTGAGCTAGATTCAGGTCCTTTGCATCTTCGGCGATGCCAAGGAGGGAAGATTTTCCCTTAGCCAGTTCCACGTAATTATGCTCGCTGTTTATTCTGTTGTAAATGTGTAAATTCCTATATAAAGCTTCAGTTTACCTTCCCTCAAGTCAGTTGTTGCCGGATCTCGTCTGCTATACCGTCTCGGATGGTGGGGCACCCATAGGTGGAGCCCGAGTATACGAGTATACAAACCTGCCGAGAACCCTTTTTTGCCCTGTCACTTTATTGTGGAGGTTGTCATTACGCCACACGTAGGCTGAACACAGATATGCCACTGATAATAGGCTAGCAACCACATCTTCATGTTCTATAATAAGACACGCACAATGGAACTGGTTTTTATTATATTCTTGGCGGGATACTTAGTTATTTCCACAGAATAAATTGCCTCTTTTCGAGGGCAGTAATGTAGCCCACGACTACATGAATAGTTTATCATACATCACAATGAAAGCCACTTAACTGTTTATTAACTTGATCGGTGACAGGCTTTCTTTAGTAAGCAGGAGTTGAATTGCTGAACATGCATTATCGAAGGAAAGGTCACGGCAGAGCTATGCGAAAGGAGCCTACAGTGCCTTGCGCTGCAAGCCCTCCTTATCGCCTTTCAAACCCGGCCGCGTTTCTATGGAGGCGAAACGCAAAAGGAGCCCGTGTGCTGTGCGATGTCAGTGCATATAGCTTAGTTTTAGTTTATGGTGGTTTAACGTCCCAAAGCTACTCATGCTATGAGGGACGCCGTAGTGAAGGGTTTCGAAGCCTCGGAATGTTCTGAATCTGGTCATGCCTAGTTTAGAAACTGCTCCGCTGCCGATTCACAGGGGCCTTTTAGTTGTTTAATGAAGGAATGCATTCTGCGTCCTTCAAACCAGATTTTAGAGGGCAAACTTTTGAGTCCACTCTTTGCGGCGGCATTTCGCTTGTGGCCGCACTACAGAGCTTACTTGGAGAGTAATAAACTACACTAATGTCCTTATATGTCTACATTGTATACATGCCCACAAACAGTGTAGTACACTGCATACATGCCCACATGCAGTGCAGACTACATGCATAACCACTTCAGTGAACGCTGCATACATTCCAATGTACAGTCAGACTGCATGCATAACCACATGCAGTGCACACTGGGTGTATGCCCATATACAGGGCACAGTGCGCCCATGACAAAATTCAGTGTACACTGCATGCATAACTATATTCAGTGTACAGTGCATACCTGCCCACACACAGCGTACACTCGAAGCATGATCGCGTCTCTAGGAGTTTGGACATACGTGTTAATCTGATGAGCTTGGAAGAAGAGGTGAATGAAGAGAGGAAGAATTAGTGGATGGATAACAAGGTAGCCTGACAACCGGACATTCGCAGGAGAGTGATTTTCTGTTCTGCGCATGCTCGAAAATACAATATATGTGAGAGCGGGTAGGAGCATACCTAAAAGCTGCCGTTCTCGTTGAGCATGTGGCACAATGGATTAGTGCTGCGTTTTCGAACGCGTGAAACAGCGGTTCGATCCGATTTTTACTGATACTTTTTCATGACGTTTTTTTAACGAAGCATTATTTGCACTCAAATTATTTGTGATTTACGCTGGGTCTTGTTTTCTATTAGGTTGCATTTTGAGATGCTTATGAGTCAAATTTGCGGTTTAAACTATTGTCCCCACTCTTTTTTTCTTTCCACCTTAGCCAACAATTAATTACCTGCACGCAAATCAAATACCGCTCTCTTCTGGTTGCGCGTCGCCTTTTAAGTTGCATTCTGAGATGTTTGAAAGCCAAATTCACCGTTTAAAATGCGTTGAAACGAGCCAGGAGACGAAATATGAAGTTGCACTACACATGGGGATATTTAACGTGCACTGACATCGCACAGCAAACGCTAAGGCGCCCGTGTGCTGTGCGATGTCAGTGCACGTTAAAGATCCCCAGGTGGTCGAAATTATTCCGGAGCCCTCCACTACGGCACCTTCTTCTTCCTTTCCTCTTTCACTCCCTCCCTTATCCCTTCCCTTACGGCGCGGTTCAGGTGTCCAACGATATATGAGACAGATACTGCGCCATTTCCTTTCCCAAAAACCAATTATTATTATTATTATTATTATTATATTATTATTATTATTATTATTATTATTATTATTATTATTATTATTATTATTATTATTATTATTATTATTATTATTATTATTATTATTACAGCGTGCGTGGCGCATGCGCAGAACACATGATCGCGCATCGGTGAATGGCAAGTGCCTCGGCACAACAGGTGGCTAATCTCCCTCACGGGTATGGGCCATTCTCCAAGGGCCGATTAAAAGCAACAACAACAGCACACAGACTACCATGGGAAACCGGCGAGATGGCATTTATTTAGCGGTTGCACCGAGCGTTTAGAGTATGTCTGCTTTTTTTTTTTTACACGAGAGTAGATGCATTAGTCGCATTGTTCTTAAGTTCGACGGGCAGAGTTCAGTTGCCGCGTGCTAACACGTTCGGTGAACTTCCCGCCCACTGTGCCTATAGTTCACTGAACGCGCACACACCGCATTTTTTGCATATTCATGTATTTATAACTCCTGCAATTCTTTCTCTTTTGCCGCTCGAATTTTACAGCGTAGCGCAGCAGCTTTTGACAAGTCCAGTTTCGCAAACAGCCTGCTCGAAGATCTCGAAGATAGTTTAGGCAATCGATGCTACAGGGCTCATGGTTGTAAATCATGTACCTAGTGTTATAAATTAACTGAGGTTTCCTTGCTGCGAGTGACCTTTAAACGGACACTGAGTACAAATTAAAGTTTGCGTCTATCGATAGAGTACCGCGGTCTATTAACAAAAAGACCACGCTCAACGAGAACGGAGCTTTTGTACGATAGAAATGATCGAAAAAAAACGAAATATAGGTGTCGTCATAATCGGCTGATTTCGTAACTAAAATGCGTGCATCGACATCGATTTTGTCACGAGTCTCAGAGGCTACGCTAAACCGCCTTTCCCTTAAAAACGGTAACCAGTCATTTCGGTAAGGACATCGCGAGTTTTTATCGGCTGCGCAGGAAGATTTTTAAATCCAATTTTCTCGGCAATAAGTGCGTCTCTTACTGCTGAACCAATGTCAACGTACCCAGAAAGAGGCAAAGAAGCAATTTTCGCTGAGAATAGTAATTGCATGCGGCTGTCTTCAGGGACCCTTATCGAGCCACAAGGATGGATTTCTTTGTGGCGATTTGCTCATAGCTTCCCAGGTGGTAAAAATTAAGCTTTGATTTAAAGCGAGGCGTGGCTCTTTCGCCTGAAACAGCACCGCTCACACGCGCCAGCTGAAAAGGATTTTCAAATCATTTTTTTTTTTGCATAACACGCGTCCAAGCAAACAGCCTTCACTTATGAAGAATCGTTTCATTCCGTGGGAACATCAACAGTGATGCAGGCACCGCGCAATCAGGACGCGAACGAACCATACGGAAATATGCTAGAAAGAAACTTGAGGGGACAATTAAGCGGCGACTTAAGTGCATGAGGCGATAGCATGCTAGAACTTGAGGGGACAATTAAGTGGCGACTTAAGTGCATGAGGCGATAGCATGCTAGAACTTGAGGGGACAATTAAGTGGCGACTTAAGTGTATGAGGCGATAGCATGCTAGAACTTGAGGGGACAATTAAGCGGCGACTGAAGTGTATGAGGCGATAGCATGCTAGAAAGAAACTTGAGGGGACAATTAAGCGGCGACTTAAGTGTATGAGGCGATAGCATGCTAGAAAGAAACTTGAGGGGACAATTAAGCGGCGACTTAAGTGTATGAGGCGATAGCATGCTAGAAAGAAACTTGAGGGGACAATTAAGCTGCGACTTAAGTGTATGAGGCGATAGCATTAATGGGTACCTTTAGTGGTCTGGAGTCCTCTTTGCATATACCTTCGCAGACACGGATACTGTTCTTTCTTTCACCATCACATAACGCTTAACGTACCTTTAAAAGTACAATGCGATAGCGTTAGAGATCTCTCCCGCGCAAGTAGTCCTTCTCTGTCGTCTAGTTTCTGCCTACGTGCCCATATATGCGGAACTGGTCATTCTCTAGTGTAAATGCATAGATTAGGGAGGCGCAATCTCTCCATTGTCATTCACTGCGTGTCTGTAAGAAGAGTTCGCAACGTTGGACTGAGAAGAATTCCTTGTAACTGTTAATGTAAAATGCTTCAGCAACCACAGATTCGTTCATTGCACTGCCATGCTGAGTATTCAAGAGCACGAATCTCATCGAACAATTTAGGGCTTAAACAGACAAAATGGCTAGAGTCTATAAACCAATTTAGGCCGTTAAAAGTGTTTCATTGTATCTGTGATTCGCACCCGTACATTAATCAGCCCGATGCGGTGGCTCAGTGGTCAGGGCACTGGGTAACTGAGCCGGTGGACCCTGGTTCAATCCCGGCCGCGGCGGCCGTGTTTCGGTGTAAGCGAAGCGCAAAAGGCGCCCGTGTGCTGCACGGTGCAAGCGCACTTTAAGGAGCCCCATGGGGCCTAAACTATCCCGGAGCCCTCCACTAAGGCGTCCCTCATAGCCCATGTGTTACCTTGGTACGTTCAACTCCACAATTCTCACCTGACATTAATGTGCGAGGTTCACCGAAACATCCAGAGAATTGATGTTTAATTGCTCACAATTATATGTATTGGGCGATGCAAGTGCACTTTAAAGAGCCCCATGAGGCCTAAGCTGTCCCGGAGCCCTCCACTAAGGCGTCCCTCATAGCCCATGTGTCGCCTTGGTACGTTCAAGTCCACAATTCACAACTGACATTAATGTGTAAGCTTCACCGAAACATCCAGAGAATTGATGTCGAATTGCTCACAATTATATGTATTGGGCGATGCAAGCGCACTTTAAAGCGCCCCATGGGGCCTAAGCTATCCCGGAGCCCTCCACTAAGGCGTCCCTCATAGCCCATGTGTCGCCTTGGTACGTTCAAGTCCACAATTCACAACTGACATTAATGTGTAAGGTTCACCGAAACATCCAGAGAATTGATGTTTAATTGCTCACAATTATATGTATTCGGGAAAAAAGGCTGATATTTACAGCCTTTTCAGGGAGCTAGCAGCAGTGCTATAAAAAGCGCCGATCGATTTTGGGATCAGTGCACTCTAAGAAAAAAAAAGATTATAGCTAGAAACCTAACAGCTTCTCATATACATAAGGTTTACAGGAACCGCGACTTGACAATGACTGAAAGGGAATATTTTCTGTACACTCTACGTACACGTTCTTGCTTTGCAGGCGGGCCACATTTTTCGTGCCCACAGGATGTACATGGTATGTGCCTCCTTTGTCATTGCGAGAATTCAGACAATAGCTTTTTCTCCGAGGTGACTAACCTCCACGGGCTGTTCGCTCAGCGTTGAGTTTTCTCAATAAAGCCACAAGATCACAAAAACCACGTCAACGCCTGATTGGAATGAGGTACGTGAAGCGCCTCAGGTGACTGAGTAGCACGAGCAACCATACCTCAAAACAAGAGTCGAAGATCAGGCATTCCCTTCGTATGTATGCGTAAAATAAGTGCCTTTTTCCAAGTTTATATACCGCAGATATCCGACGGAGTAAATGGTAAATTAAGCAGCGCCCATCATACTCTAATCATCCTTTAACAGAGGTTCTGTATCGATTTCAACGGCGTTTCATCGTTCGACGCTTGATGAAAAGCTGAACAACTGTTCACAAAGCTTTCAAGCGCATTTACAAACCAATACTGCTCTAGACTCGAGGGGTGGTTTCTATGAAGTATAACGTTCAAGAAACGGTACTTTCCAACCAAAACTCACTGCTTCCTGCTTTTTTTAAAAAAATATTTCGGATGCACACCTCAGTTCTTTGCAAAACAGCGCGCAGGTTAATAGGACATAGACACAGCGCTGCCAGAATCTTCACCATGCACCAACTCACACCCGCCGCGGTGGCTCAGTGGTTAGGGCGCTCGGCTACTGATCCGGAGTTCCCGGGTTCGAACCCGACCGCGGCGGCTGCGTTTTTATGGAGGAAAAACGCTGAGGCGCCCGTGTGCTGTGCGATGTCAGTGCACGTTAAAGATCCCCAGGTGGTCGAAATTATTCCAGAGCCCTCCACTGCGGCACCTTCTTCCTTTCTTCTTTCACTCCCTCCTTTATCCCTTCTCTTACGGCGCGGTTCAGGTGTCCGCCGATATATGAGACAGATACTGCGCCACTTCCTTTCCCCAAAAACCAATTAAAAAAACTCACAATAATGCACCAACTGGCCCGGCTAATTTCCGTGGTACACCTCAGTTTCAGCTTCTACATGTTACTTGTTTTCCTGGACTTTATGTTATAGAATGACACGTCAGTTGGAAAAAAAAGGGTGGGGGGGGTGACAAAAAAGAAGCGGAAAATGTTCAGAAACTAATGAACCCATTAGCGAGTGACTGTCTCATGTTCATTTTCATTCTCCAAACAATTTTTCCCCAATTTTTTCACCTTTTTGCTCAAACAGCGGCGGCAGCTTTGTGACGCTAGCGCGCCCGATTTAGAATTGCATAGATTGCGACAATCGCCTCGATTACAGACAGAGGTTCGATGGCAAGCAAGCGGCTACAGGATAGTGACAAACGATCCCCGAAGGAAATACTGCTTTCTGCGGCGCCCCGAAGGCGCTTTCGGTGAAGTAATCGTCGAGTTTAGAGCATCGTTGCTGCCTATTGTACCTATTGTAATTTGAAGGTTTTCGCGTCGGCCGACGACATTTCTTTTTTTCTGGTAAGACAATTCCTCTTTCTCCAAGAAAGAGGCAGTGAAAGACGCAAAGATGAAGTTGTGAACTAAAATCATGCATTTTGTCCTTTCTTCTTGCGAAAGTAAACTGCGGTAGAGCACTTTATCCGCGCACAGGTTTGCCTTAGTAATTCCCTTAAATATTGATTCCTACCGTACGTTGGGCTGCAAAGTAATCATTCCGACAACATCCAGCAAGCATGACAACTGAATCAGTGCTTTTGGCGAGCGCCCGGTGCACTGCTCGGATTTTGTCTTCAACTGGCAAGCTTTTACATGTAAGAACAGTTGATTCATTTTTAAACGCTTGGTGCACAAAAAGGTTCTATTTAAATGCTGTCAAGCAGGAACTATCAAGACATCGTTACGTTTTTCACGCACCTTTAGGCCGCGATTTGACAGCTGTCTGCAACGTCTTACGGCATGTTACCATGACCGAGATGACAGGCCAAAGTCAAAAGCAATTATTTTAGTTAAACTTCAGCCGCGCCCATGTTTGTCCGCGTTTTGAGCTTTAGCACGGGCCGATCATGCTTGATCGCTGCGCGCATCTGCAAAACGTGCCAGGTACAGCGCCGTCGATGACGAGAAGCATTCGTTTAGGATAATAATAATAATAATTGGTTTTTGGGGAAAGGAAATGGCGCAGTATCTGTCTCATATATCGTTGGACACCTGAACCGCGCCGTAAGGGAAGGGATAAAGGCGGGAGTGAAAGAAGAAAGGAAGAAGAGGTGCCGTAGTGGAGGGCTCCGGAATAATTTCGACCACCTGGGGATCTTTAACGTGCACTGACATCGCACAGCACACGGGCGCCTTAGCGTTTTGCCTCCATAAAAACGCAGCCGCCGCGGTCGGGTTCGAACCCGGGAACTCCGGATCAGTAGTCGAGCGCCCTAACCACTGAGCCACCGCGGCGGGGCTCGTTTAGGATAGACGAGTGTTCGTATTATCAAAAGTGGCTTTGCCGATTGACACCGTGGCGGCTTAAATACCACTGAAAACAAGCATGATGAAAGAAGTAGCGACAACTTAGATATGAGATCGAAGCAGCGGAAAGACTCCATGGGATGAGCATTTCTTTACGCGCTCAGCGTGCGCGTTGGTTTGGCGGGTAAATTTCATAGATGGCTTGTTTCGTCACAGCTTATATGCAGTAATAGTTTAGAATTTATGGTATGCAAATAAATCTGGATATTTCTATGGGCTTGTTTCGGACGTTTTGAATGATTCGGTGTAATACAGCACTTCGACGAACGCCTCTTGAAGTAAGTTTTCAGCTAAACGAACTTTTGTGAAATCCTCAACGGAAACACCATTGTATTCAATGCAAATGTGTTTCAGTCTAACGAATTTCAACACAGTACAACTGTCATTGTTGAGAGCATTTTGCTAATCATTAACGCAATGCTTCCGGGACCAAATGCAATATTTTGACAGCCATGCAAAAATTTCCGGCTTCGAAAGGTCGGATACTATACGGTAGTGATCCTGCGTACTTCGCGAAACATCACATGCAGCGCGATACATTCACTTGCGAAGTTGCGGGGTTCGATGTCTGCTCCAGTTTGGTACGGCTACGCAGCTAGCTTGTATCGTGAGCAGTACTAATGTATTGGTTCGCCTTACATTCGCCTCGGTTCAACAGGGATAAGTAAGTCAAAGAACATGTTTTCGATGACAATGATAGCAGAACTTCAGGAAAACAGGTGCTAATGAGTCTTAGAATTTGAAAGTGCTGGTCACTCAGCAAAAATTCTTTTCTAGCGGGCCAATTGAATCGTGCCTCAGACTCGAGCAATTTTCATAAACTGTCAGCAAGCGTTTCTACCAAAAAGCTATGACACAATCGGATCCGACAGTTCTGCGAAAGCAGTTGGATTTACCCTCCATGATTACTTTGATGCTTTTACTGTAACGAAGGTATTTACTCTAGGCCGATGTTTTACATAAGTGCCAGAGTTTTTCTGTAGGGTAAAAGTGTGCAGAGGTGGGTGGGGTGTAGCGGCTGGGTGAGGGGGTTCTTCTGAAGGGCAGCTGGCTTTCTTATTGCGTCTCTGATTTGAATTTGTCATCCTGCTGCCCCCGCCGCGGTGGCTCAGTGGTTACGGCGCTCGACTACGGATCCGGAAATCCCGGGTTCGAACCCGACCGCGGCGGCTGCGTTTTTATGGAGGAAAAACTCTAAGGCGCCCACGTGCTGTGCGATGTCAGTGCACGTTAAAGATCCCCAGGTGGTCGAAATTATTCCGGAGCCCACCACTACGGCACCTCTCTCTTCCTTTCTTCTTTCACTCCCGCCTTTATCCCTTCCCTTACGGCGCGGTTCAGGTGTCCAACGATATATGAGGCAGATACTGCGCCATTTCCTTTCCCCTCCAAAAACCAATTATTATTATTATTATTATTATTATCCTGCTGCTGCGCTGGCTTCTAATGGGTGGACGCCTTGTGGAGGGTGACGTTAAGGTTGGTAGGTGGTGGGTGGCGCTTATGAGGGGGGGGGGGGGGTGAAGGTGGGCAGGAGCGGCGCGGTGAAACAAGGATGACGGATGTGACTGGGCAGCCTCTAGATAGGGAAGTACTATGGGGAGGTGCTTCTGGTGGGCGGAGGGTGGAGATTGAGAGCGGTGGCTCGCTTGATGGGACTGGAGGGTCCTCTGCAACAGACACCAGGGGCCATATTCTATAATCTGTACATTTTTAAATGTCCGTTTCGCGGCCATTTGTTCCTCTGGCATTGGCCGCTCACGTATACTCGCGACTTTGGGTGGTTGACAGACCTCACAGTTGGCTGCAATATCGCAGCCAATGGCAGCCAGTGGTCAGGTCCGGTAGCCTGCTGTAGAAAGAGCGCTGTAATGCACCTCACCATTGGCTCACCATATCGCAGCCAATGACGGCCAGTGGTGAGGTTCGGTAGTGGACCACGCAGTGGTCGGGTCACTTCTCGCAGACGCTTGATCGCTGCGGATATATCTGAGTGACCAATGAGGGAGGATCAAATGGACTCGAAATGGACCGTGGCAAATGGACAGCTTATAGAATACGGCCCCAGGTTTTCGGGGGAAACAGTAGCACTGCTTACGCAATAGAAAAATGTACAAAAGCACCGACAGTGTCGTCCAGTGTACGAAATTGGCAATCGGAAATAGAGCACTTAGCAGAAAATTATGGCATTTTATTGAAAGTGCCAAGTGCATAATACATGCATGAAGTTTCCAGTGTTCTGAAATAAATGTCTTCAGGAACCATCCGAATGCTTCGAATGAACTTCAATTCATGAACATCAGTGGCAGCGTGCTGATTTCAATTCGCGATCTTTCACGTAAGCGAGCATTTTGTTAAGTTCTTCGGAATTTGAAGTCAAATTTCTCTGTATATAGAACCTGGTGTATGAGCGAAATCATGGCTTATGTGTGATGCCTTGTGTTGTTTGGTTTAGGGGGGTTTAACGTCCCGAAGCGTCTCAGGCTATGAGAGGCGCCGTAGTGAAGGGCTCCGGAAATTTCGACCACCTGGGGTTCTTTAACATGCACTGACATCGCACAGCACACGAGCCTCTAGAATTTCGCCTCCATCGAAATTCGACCGCCGCGGCCGGGATCGAACCCGCGTCTTTCGGGCCAGCAGCCGAGCGCCGTAACCACTCAGCCACCGCGGCGGCTGTGTGTGATGTCTTATGTTGTTTTAGCGGCAGTGTTTCGCAAATGCACAGCTGAGGCACGCTGTGCAGACGGCTGATAGAAGCCGCAGCATTTATGCAAAAATTACTCGGAGAGGAAAAAAAAGCGATAAGAAATCACAAGAATTATTTCCGTCCGCTGCAGATACTGTGGAAGTGTGTGGAAGGTTATGAAAAAACCTGGAATTGTCATTTGACTGTTTGCAGTAATCTAAATAAAAGGCAACAGACAGTATGTACCAGTAACTTGGCCAGTTGTATAAGCCTTGGGGCCAATTATATTTAAAAAGCAGACGCCCAAGATGAATTCAGAAAAATAAATATGCTGGAGAAAAAAATTCACACGAACACTTAATTACGTGTGTGTTCGCACTGCAATAGTATTAGAAGCTGTTGAGACATTTGCAGGAAGTGACGTCATATCTGGTCTGGTGACGTCGTTTCTTTTCAACCAATTAGAATTATCCTGTCTAGTAAACTCATAACCCTGCAGCCAATGGGCGAATTTTATGACAAACGACGCATTTCTTTCCTTATGAGGCTTACGTCGTTTGTTTTCAACCAATTAGAATTATCCGGTCTAGTGAACTCATAACCGTGCAGCCAATGGGCGAATTTTATGACCAACGACGCATTTTTTTTCCTTATGAGGCTTTTAATAGAATCAAATTAAAAGAAACGAATCATTAATTCGGGGAGGGAACAACCAGTTCGCATTTACTGAAGAAAGCAGGAAAACGACCATGAAGGAGTGCAGATGGCAGCAGGGAACGGCCCCCGGACGAAAGAAAAGAATGAAGTATTGAATCGCCTGCCAAAGTAAACCGGCAAAGGAAACTGGAGAAACGCTCAAACAAAGGGGATTTTTTGTGACGGTACTGTTTCGCTGTGTGTGCATATAATTCGACTAAATTTGTCTGAAATGTTTCTTGCATGCTTTCATCACCTTCTCCACAAACATTGACGACAGCAATGCTTGTAACCACGCGCTATGACAGAATGCGCGTGGCACAACGTTGCACAGTCTGTATAACGCCATGTATATAGCCTTGGTATATATGTATATAGCCTTAAGGCTGCAGCCTTCAGCTGCAGCGAAATGTATGTTCCTAGAATGTTCCGTGTAGCGGATCATTCAAAGCACAAGTCAAACAGGAAGCTTCTCTACCACAAGAAGAAACCTTCTGCTAGCATTTCAAGGTCATTCGGTCTTTAATAGTGCCGTAATGGCTCTGTCACGCGGCTGAAGAGAAAAGTATTTGGCCTTAAGACTTTTGGTCGACACTGTACTGGCCGGTGCCTGCGCTAAAATCCTAAAATAAAAATATTAACAACCAGAGTGAACGCCCACGCGTACTAAAAATTAGATTACGTCACGCGGCCTTCCAGGAAGCGGAGCCCCCTATAACGGGGCGCCATCATTTGTTGGACACGCGTTTCGCGCACGCCCACGCGCTGGGTGCGGCTCGGCAACTCGTACGGACTTACTGCCAGAGGATGCGTGACAGGTGTCTCGCAACACTGAGGTACTTCGGGGAACAAAGCCCGTTGGGTAACGACTTGACGCGACGGCCGATTTGCTCTCATGCTGATTCACTCAGTCTCGGAAGACCCCGAACGTGCAGCCGCGAGGCACCACGCGCAGCTAGCGACAGGCGCGATCATGTCCAGCTTTCTCGGGCAGAAATGGTTAAAATTGTAAAATTGTAAGACACTGTTATGGAAATGTTAGGGCGATAGCCTTTGATGGCTCATACTCGCGGTGACCGTCCGTCCGTCCGTTACATCGCCACCTAGGTCACGTGACCTTAAGGTCACCTAAAGATCTATAAGATCTATGATAAGCGCGGCAAATTCAAATCAGTGCAATAGTCGCAAACGGCTTTCGCCCTCCCGCAGTTAAGAGATATCTAAGTGCCTCCAACGAATTTTTGAAGGTATTGGTCCATTATTGTGGTGTGTAGCAAAATCTTTCTCTTAAAGTGTTTCCAGCGATCGCATCGAACAGTGAAGACTGCCATAGAAAACCAATGGGGAACGCTTTTGACGATAGCAAAAACGTGTATGGAAAAAAATCTACAAGAGTGCCGTCGGGTGATCTGCGGATGTATTGATTAAACAATGTAGTAAAATCTTACATTATATAAGAAAGTTGCGTTCGTAAAAGGTTTCCCGTTCAAGAATGCTTTTGCCCAGAACTGCTGAGTTATAGTGCAGGAGCACAGTACCTCACTCAAGAACGACAACGTTCAGCACTACAGGGTTCTCATGAAAGACCGGTCAGGTTCTTGCAGCTGGGGCAACGTCAACGGAACCTCGCCGGCGGGTGTTTAAAGACGCCGTCGTTACACTGACGACTGAAGCGGAAGACTTGCAAGTACTCTCTCTGGATTGGCATAGCAAGCGCTAAACAAACCTATTAAAAGCAAGCATATGCCTCTCTTGAGATTGCAGCAGCCGTTCAGCCCCCCTCCTCGGCTTAGTGACGTCATCGTGGTTTTACGGCAGGGCACGTACGCTTTTTTTTTTAGGCTACTACTACGTAGGCTGCTTACTGTCCGTATGGACGTTTTGCAAGCACCTTTCGCAACAGACGTCAATTGCCGGGCCCCTAGCTGTTGGGCAGTGCACATGCTGCAATCACGTCTTGATTTTAACACGGATGCACATAAACTTAGCCTAACCGGGCTGTTAAAGTAGTTATGTACCACATCTTTGCCACCGCTATAATTGCTAGGCATAGCGCAACAAGATCTTCGCACGCGCTTCAACAGGTGGGAAACGACACACGCTGAGAGGTAACGTGGTTCACTTGCTAAATAGCGAATACAGGCTTGTCGTATTGGATTGGGACGCGGAGCAACGCGTGGACCTCCTGCAGCCAGTGCTGCGATATACTGTAAATACCCGATATGTAGACCAATTTCTGCATTCAGAGCGTCCCCTTTGATTTGCCCCACTTGAAAGAGTCCTGTAGTCGGATACAACTCAAGAACAAAGCGGCAATTCCCTTAAAAGGAGCCCCTCCAGTCAATGGCCCCGACCGAATTTCTGCATTCAGAGCGTCCCCATTGATTTGCCCCACTTGAAATAGTCCTATAGTCGGATACAACTCAAGAACAAAGCGGCAATTTCCTTAAAAGGAGCCCCTCCAGCCAATGGCGCCGACCGAATTTCTGCATTCAGAGCATCCCCATTGATTTGCCCCACTTGAAAGAGTCCTATAGTCGGATACAACTCAAGAACAAAGCGGCAAATGCCCCCTCAAAGGAGCCCCTCCAGCCAATGGCGCCGACCGATTTTCCTCTTTCAGCAGAGTCAGCAACGGTTCGCGCCAGAGTTTTCCCGCCGCACCAGTCTGCGCGCGCCAATCCTTGTACTCCGTGCGTGCATCTACTGCGCAACGCTGTCGGATTGCGGTGGACGCCAGGTGCTGTATTAGCTGAGGGAGTGCAATACAGTGCTTGTACAGTACAATACAGTGCAGTACAATACAGTACAATACAATACAGTACTGTGGTTGCCTGCGTAATAAATACGTGCACTGTGAACAGAGCTAATTCTCATCATCATCATCACACATCGAACCACGCAGTGGGTCTCTCGCTTCGCATGCTGCCGTGACATGTAAGGAAGCTCACTCTTGGGATGCGTACTGACAGTGTACGCGGAGGGATTTAAAGGTGCACTAAAGATGATTCTGAGCTCGCCTTTCTACCGCGCGAACTCGATCTACACGCTCCAGGCATTTTTGTAAATTTCGAATTATTGTTCCGTGCGGCCGATTTTCTTATTAAATCGAATTAAACGTCCCGTCTTCCGCCTTTTTTTTTGTAACTGACCTCCGAAAGTAGGAGGAGTCAACAAACACGTGAAGTGCCTTTCAACCAATCGCGTAGCGGCTTGCTGCTCTGCCATCGGCTGAGGGATACGTAGTAATACGCAGAGTGATGTGCGAAAGCAAAGAATGCACACGTATTTTTATTTCCGTGGACCTCGTTTGCGGCTATGTTGTCTGTGATTGAAACTATTTATCCACGAAAACCTAATAATAATAATAATAATAATAATAATAATAATAATAATAATAATAATAATAATAATAATAATAATAATAATAATAATAATAATTATTGGTTTTCGGGGAAAGGAAATGGCGCAGTACCTGTCTCATATATCGTCGGACACCTGAACCGCGCCGTAAGAGAAGGGATAAAGAAGGGATTGAAAGAAGAAAGGAAGAAAGAGGTGCCGTAGCGGAGGGCTCCGGAATAATTTCGACCACCTGGGGATCTTTAACGTGCACTGACATCGCAAAGCACACAGGCGCCTTAGCGTTTTGCCTCCATAAAAACGCAGCCGCCGCGGTCGGGTTCGAGCCCGGGAACTCCGGATCAGTAGCCGAGCGCCCTAACCACTGAACCACCGCGGCGGGTTCATGGAAACCTAAATAAACATGGAAACCTAAAAAAAAGCAGAATAAAAGCGAGAACGAAGCAGCTACGCGAATGGCTGATGGGCATTGGACGGATGGTTGGCTCCGCCTACTTTCGGAGGTCAGTTAAAAAAAGAAAAGGCGGGAGCCGGGACGTTTAATTCGATTTAAATTAGGGAAATCGGCCGCACAGAACAACAATTAGAAGTTTATAGGGATGCTCGGAGCGTGTACGTGGAGTTTTCGGGGTAAAAAGACGGGCTCAGAATCCTCTTTAGTGCACCTTCAAGTACACACCCACAACCTCTCGGAAACGTTGGATAACAAACACTTCACGCGTTCATGCAGGCCACGGAATCCATAAAACTGTATCGTTCCTCGCATGTTGACCGTAGCTGAGCGTATGGAGTGGAGTAGCGTTGGAATTTTCCAGTTCGAAACTCAGGCTGTCGGCGCCTATTCAGCGAAAGTGAAGTTGTTTCATGCTTAACGGACTTTCAGCTCCGCAAATGTTGCTAAAAAAATTTAATTCCCAGCATGAGGGCTTCCTTCCGGCGCCACTCATATTAATTGCAATACCAAGGCTCGTGCTAAGCGAAGCTTAGGACGTCATTCGCCGGGGAAAGAACACGAGTAGTGCTGCGGCAATCACGATGAATCATCCCACTTGACAAAGTAACTGCGAGGGCAGGGCGGGCTGCGCAATAGAAACGATTTTGCGCAAAGATCGGTACACGTGCCGATGCTCACGTACACTGCAGAGCCTTGCACTAGTCGAATGTCTTGACAGAATGGCGGCTGTTTCGTTAGGATGGTGATGTGAGCCTGTGTTTCGATAATTTCGGCCCGCAGAAAATATAAAAAAGAACTGGGCTTATATGCTTCTTCATGCAAACGAAGCAGAAAAGTGTAAATATTATAAGAATATTTTCTGACCACTGTGGACATCCTTTTCTATTGGAAAAGGATATATATATATATCATGGCCGAAATTTACGGTATGGTATGGTATGGTTTGGTTTATGGGGTATAACGTCCCAAAGCGACTCAGCTATGAGAGACGCCGTAGTGAAGGGCTCCGAAATTTCGACCACCTGGGGTTCTTTAACGTGCACTGACATCGCCAGTACACGGGCCACTAGAATTTCGCCTCCATTGAAATTCGACCGCGCGGCCGGGATCGACCCGCGTCTTTCGGGCCAGCAGTCGAGGCCATAACACTCAGCCACCGCGGCGGCTTGGTATGGTATGGTATTGGTGTCGGTGCGGTTCGGTAGGGTACGGAACGGTAAGGTGCGGTACGGTACTGTACGGTAGTGCAGTGCGGTGCTGTACGGTAGTGCAGTGCGGTGCGGTATGGTATGGTATGGTACAGTACGGTACGGTAGACACGGTAGGCACGGTAGGTACGGTGCGGTGTGGTGTGGTGAGTGGGGTTGATCGTCCCGTAGCAGCACATGAGCTATGCGGGACGCCGTAGCAGGGGGCTCGAATTAATTTCGACCGCCTGGGGTTCTTTAATCTGCTCTGACATCGAAAAGACCACGGACGTTTTTGCATTTCTCCCGCATCAAAATGCGGCCGCCGCGACCGGGATGTGATCCCGCGACATTCGGGTCAACAGACAAACGCCACGTCCACTGAGTCCCGGGGGGAAACGGGGGATATCATGGCTGGATAAAAGCTGCGCCAGAACTCTTCAATCCGATTTGAGTGGCATAAAGTAGAAATCAATTACTAATATGGCGCCCGGTGCTGGTTCTGCGCATGCCCACGGCGCATGTGGAGTGGCGTTCGAAGCTCCTATATCAGGCTCCGTGCCGGGGCTGTATGCCCGGTTTACAAGATTAAAATTTATGCCGTGAATTCCTACATGCAATAGCGACACATAATCTGCCAGGCAGACTGTTGAAGAGCTTTCCCAATTGATTACAGCCACCGGTGGTTCCATGACGCGCGCCAAAATCAGAGAGCACGTGCTTGTCACCTAACACCGAAGCGCGGCCGTCGCATTTGAAATCCGAGCCGGCGAACTTTTGCCCAGCATGAGAGCATCGAGCTCCTGAGCGTCCGAGAGGGGAAACGCAGGCTCTGCAGTGCACTCATCTGTTTTCCCACCCCCGGACATGTGCGTAGATGTCTCTCTCTCTCTCTCTCTCTCTCTCTATATATATATATATATATATATATATATATATATATATATATATATATATATATATATATATATATATATATATATATATATCCTGAAGAAGACCGCACCGCGGTCGAAACGTTGATAAATAAAAGTGTCTTTGTAGAAGTGCTCACTTCTCTTAAATATATATATATATATATATATATATATATATATATATATATATATATATATATATATATATATATATATATATATATATATATATATATATATATATATATATATAATTGGTTTTTTGGGGGAAAGGAAGTGGCGCAGTATCTGTCTCATATATCGTTGGACACCTGAACCGCGCTGTAAGGGAAGGGATAAAGGAGGGAGTGAAAGAAGAAAGGAAGAAGAGGTGCCGTAGTGGAGGGCTCCGGAATAATTTCGACCACCTGGGGATCTTTAACGTGCACTGAAATCGCACAGCACACGGGCGCCTTAGCGTTTTTCCTCCATAAAAACGCAGTCGCCGCGGTCGGGTTCGAACCCGGGAACTCCGGATCAGTAGTCGAGCGCCCTAACCACTGAGCCACCGCGGCGGAACTAGATGTCTCGGAGAAAAGGAAATCACGCGGAGGCCGCTAGATTAAAACAGCTGCGAGGTATGCATATAGGGTGAGGGTTAAAGGCTCTCTTTTGAGTCGATTGCGCCTAAGACCTCAGTCAGACACGAATGAGTCATGCGAAATGCTCCGTACTGGACTGCGTGCGCAAGAAAGGGGAGGAAAAGAACAGGCCTCATTACTAGCGCCATAGGCACTCTGTTAAAGATGACGAATAGTGGTGGCAAGGCGAGGTAGCAACAACCAATCAATCAATCAATAAAGCAATCAATCATAAAAATTACTAAAAATAAATCAGTCGTCTAGCTATCAACCGAATGATTAAAAACAATTCATTAAAGCGGTCTAGCGATTGATCAGTCACCCGGCAATTGATCTGACTAATCAATCGATCATTAGTCAATTGTCATGTTAACGTGTACACAGTACTGTGTTAACTTGACTGAGGGAGTTGGCACTATGGCTCACGTTACTTGGCGGAGTCCCGCAAGGACAGCGCGCGCAGTAACTAATCATAAATGAACTTGACACAGTAATAATAAAATGTTAAGAGTTTCTTTAAAAATTCAAAACTTCGAAAAAAATCCTTAACTTCTAGCTAAGCTCTACCATGTACGTTTACAATAGCCATATAGCGTAAAACTATTCCCGTGTTAGAAGCCTGCCTAATGAAATGGGGTTCCCCCTGGACATGCCGAGCAAACGGCTGTCATCGAACGTCGATGAGTGTGTCGTAGGCGCTTTTAAAAAAGCAAACGCCAATCTAGCTCATTTTAAGCACGCACGATTCCTGGTGGCTTTTCATGTGTCAACATGGTTTTTGCTGCGCCGTATGAAAATGAAGTCTCCCTCTCAGGTCGATTTATTTGCACAGGCTGAGATTTTGGTTTATTGAAATGAACATGTAAAAGGGGATGTTGGTTCCTGATTGTGCCTCCGGCTACTCCTTTTCACATAATTAATGAGAAACGCTGGCACAGGCGGAAATTATAACGCGTGTACAAATGTATCTTGAAAAACAAAACAAAAAGAAGGAACATTCGAAGACACGTAGAAAGAAAGAAGAGAGGAGAAAATGAGAGGCAGCGCGCCTTCGGAAGCGCCGCACGTGTCTGCGACACAAGTACTACGTATACGAAGGAAAGGGAAGGATTTAGAGACAAAAAAAAAGCAAATTCCGATACAGGCAGCGAAGGAGTAAGGTGGTGAGATTAAAAAGAAGATTCCGGTTGGCAACGCAGTACCGGGGGAAAGTGGACAAGAAAGAGGAGAGAGTGGCATGAAGCAAGGAATCAGGAACGTCAACTTAGCACGTGTGTGAGGTAGAAGGCGCTCCGGCTCAATGAAATGCAGTGGAAGCGGGAGCAAAACTGCGCTGACGGGCGCGAAACTGCGACCACGAAACGCAACAAAAAAAGTCGCAACGTACCCAAGCTCGTCGGCCTTGCGGTAAGGTCACTATGTGTGACTAACGGACGAGATCGAGACGGGGGCCGCCGCGCACTGACTGCAATTTGCCGGTCATATGAGAGCTTCGATGCTCCAGGAGGCAGAAGCGGCAAACGCGCCCGCCGCCACCGCCCCCAGGCGGACGAATTCAAAACCGTTCGTCGCCGCGATCGCGCCGACGTTGCTGCGACTCGGATCACGGCGGCGGCAGACTGCGCGCCTTCGCATCGTCTCCCGTCGCGCAAGTGCACCTGCGTCGTCTGCGGTGAGCGCGTTTGGGATGATGACGACAGGAACGCTCAAAAAGGGCGATTTTTCGCGCGAGCTGTAAAATGTACGGCCGCTTGCCTCCGACACTGGCTCTCACGAGGCTCGCGGAGGCGATAATACGCCTCCAACGACAATTGTCAAGGACAGTAACAGCATATGTATGTATGTGCAGTCCGAAGCAAAGGCTTACGGAATGCGCGTGTGCGAAGTAAGCCCACTTAAAAAGTGGGCACATACTGCCCAGCTGTGCGCACGAATTATGGCAAGTACGGCGCTATTTTTGTAGCCAAAGCTACACTGGCCACGAGCTCGCAGTTTCGACGTGCTCGCATTCCCGCCGTGGTCGCACCGCATCACGTGACTAACCACGTGACTGGTCACGTGACCAACCGCGTGACGAACCACGTGACAACAACTAGCCAGACAACCAGACTAACCTGGACTTGCAATCAACATTAACCAAGGCTAACCAAAATATGCCTTAGCTTTCGCTACGTATATCCTGGCATTGCCGAGCTGCGACACTGCCATTTTTTTTTCGCCCTCAAGTCCAGCTTTCTGAGGCAAAAATTTTGAAAATTGTAAGGCTCTTGCATGGAAATATTGAAGGCAATGGTCCATTCTTCTGGTATGTTGCAAAATCTTTTGTTTAAAGTGTTTCCAGCGATCGCATCGAGCAGTTAAGACTGCCATCAAAGACCAATGAGGAACGCTTTTGATGATAGCAAAAACGTGAATTGAAAAAAAAATACAAGGCTGCCGTCTGGTGATCGGCGGATATATTGACTGTTATAGTGAAATCTTACATCATATGAAAAAAATTGCTTTCATAGACGGTTTCCCGCTCAAAAATACTTTTCTCCAGAATTGCTGAGTATGTGGCACCGTGGAACAAGAAACAACAGTTCAACATTCGTTGAACAGTCATCTTTGTGCGACAGACTAACGAGCGAATTCACTGAAGCTTGAAAGATGTCCATCGAAGAAAACAATTTAGAAGATTGCGTTCACTGCGCTTAATCTTTTTTTTTTTAATTTTGCATCAGCTGCACTTGTTACAACTTTTGTTCTTGTGTTACTTGACTGCCTGCTTCTTTTTTTACTTTTGTGCTTACTTTGTGTATCTGCATTATTCGCAAAATTTGATATCGTATAACTTCTTTCTGGCATCGATCACACTTTCTATATGCAAAGGTCGGTGGAAAAGTAACGCACAATCCATTGCAACTCGATAATGATAATCACTAAAGGGGAATGAAATTTTGTAGGTAGAAGCATTGGAGATTTGGTCATTTTGAAATGCCACTGAATATTTGATTCATATGAGCCACTGCACTTCAGCCATCTTTATTTCCATGACACGACTGCACATTCGTAAAGCCGTTACTGTTTGCCATTGCACCTTTTTTTTTACGCAATGAACTCGTTGTCCTCTTGATCCTGTTTTCCACGCAGATGAGTCTGCAATCGTACAAACAGAAAGAAATCCGATAGCGCTTCATGAATTAATTACTTCGCGAAAACACTGTGGACATTGCCCAAAGATTATTTGCAGATCATCCCACCCGTTTCTCCTTATTTTCATCATCTCCGTTGTCAAGAGCCGTGAACCCCAACGAGCACAAAGTTTTCTGTATCCCAATCGTTCCATTAACACTAATACGCATGCTTTTGCCGTACCTGTGTGTTCCATTATCCTGTCTCGTGTTTATGCAGTTTTCATTTTGAATGAGTTCATGAATTACTGATGCATTTTCATCGCTTGCGACTCTTGACGGTCTAGCTTAACATGACAGGAACTGGATACTGCAATCACCACGGCGAAAAATCTGAAGCCATTGACACACATTGCTTCGATTCACTGTGTTATCCCTGTTATACCCGGGATGTCCTCCAGACTAAGTGGATTAAAAACGCAAACTCTCGTCCGGCGTAGCCACGGCAGCGGCGACAGCTGTCACCGTGTTATCCCTGTTATATCCGGGATGTCCTCCAGACTAAGTGGATTAAAAAGGCGAACTCTCGTCCGGTGCAGCCACGCCAGCGGCGACAGCAAGCCGCAAGGCCAGCCGTAACGGACCTTCGAGCGAGGACCCGGGTGTCAGCTGGGTTCAGTCAACGAGCTTGGCCGCGCAATCCTTCGTCAAAGGAGCAGTTTCCGGCGAGCGGGTTTCCCTAACTCGCGTGGCCTTGCGCATGGCCTTAGCCTTGGCCTTGTGGGCTTGCGCATCCCCTAATGAGAGAGTGAGTGATCAGTGCAAAAGTGAACCTTACGGGACAGGCCTTTCTCGGCAGGCCAACATCCCCGTAGACTAGCAACAGCTTACAGGGAATTGATGGTTGCTGAGTTATCTATCGGCAGACTTGCAGAGGAGATAGATCACTGCACGTTGGCGTTGTATAGGTTGTCAGGTTGATCATCCATGGTGGGTTGCGTAAAACAGCAGGAAACCAAAATTAGGTAAGGATTAAGGTGTCAAGGACCAATGCTTCTACCTAGAGAAATTCATTTCTGTAGTGTTTATCATTACCGAGCTACTGTGGATCGTGCGCTTCATTATCAGCGACTCTTGTATTACGAAGCATTGTATTTACAGCTCTTATTAGCAAGTCGTGCATTCCGTGCTGTGTCGTTTTTTTTTTATGTCAACACTAACAGGAGCTGCCGATGCAGTCTTGAGCTATGGGACCTCTTTGTGTACATACTCACTGATGTAGCAACTTATGATGCACAGTCGGGATCAAAAGTGTGTGGACCACGTGTTCCTCAAACGAGGCCGATAGCCGGCGGATGGAGACCACACTTGTGGAGGTGAAAGTCAAAATATTGTTCTTTAATCTCCAGAAATGTGGTCGCCAACCGGCGGCTGTTAATAGAGCTATCGGCTTCCTTTGAGAAACACGTGGTCCATAGACTTTTGCCCCCGACTGTACAAATAAATATTTTAGCCGCGGCAGTGGTCCAGTAGTTATGATGCTCGGCTGCTGACCCGAAATACGCAGGCTCGATCCCGGCCGCAGCGGTCACATTTCAGTGGAGGCGAAATGCTGGAGGCACCCTTACAGTGCAATGTCAGTGCACGTGAAAGAATCCCAGGCGGCCGAAATTATGTGGAACCTTCCACTATACGGGGTTCGTGATAGCCTGAGCAGTTTTTGGATGTTAAACCCCATAAACCATAAATGAACACTTTGTTGGCAGATTGATTGAAATCGATAATAAGGAGGGGACTCGATGGTATTTTCGCTGTTATAAATAATAAAACTGATAATGATGGTATCAGTAACTTATTCAAGAATTTTATACGAGTAGAAATCATAGAAACCAGGCTCACCTAAGCCATCAGATCGGCTTGTCGCGCGAAGCCCTACGGTCAACAAAAATTGCCCACAAAACTACGATTAGTGACTTCAGAAAAAGAAAAAAGAAAACGAACAAATTCTAGCATAATGCAAAACACAACTAAGTTCTGCCGCAGCAAACACAACAGCACAGAAAACACCACATAATGAGCCTACATATCTATAACTCCTTCAGAATAAACCAACAATATCCCGACAGACAAAGATAAAACCGCCTTCACATGAAATAACAAAATTTTACGAAGCTTGACGCAGGTGTACGATAAATGAACGCACCAAAGCGAATCGAAATCGAACCATACGCATAAATTTTTTACTGAACTTGAAAAATTAGTCCGAGGGCAAGAGCAACTTATACTGCGAGAAGTGTGCAAATTAAGTGCGTGGGGAAGTGCAACGTTCTTCAGCGAGCTATGCAAGCAAACCAGCATTGATTTAGAATGATTTATATCAATCGGGTTAGTCCGAGGGCAAGAGCAACTTATACTGCGAGAAGTGTGCGAATTAAGTGCGTGGGGAAGTGCAACGTTCTTCAGCGAGCTATGCAAGCAAACCAGCATTGATTTAGAATTATTTATATCAATCGGGTTCACATTGAACCAGTCACCTTCACGAGCCTTTACGACATCGTTTTGAAGTATTGTAAGTGCTTTAGGATGCAAGGGCAGTATCATCCGCATACTTAACGAGTTTGCAAGTGGATATCACATTGAGCATGTCGTTCAAGTACTATGCGCACTCAAAAAGCAAATGAAACAGTATGCAACATTGTGGAGAACCGACCTTGAAAAAAAAAAAGACGTTGAAACAGCTAGTATTTGAAATAGAGACGATCTGTGAACGATCAGGCAAAACTTTTTGGCAACAATCGAAAGAAAGGATTACAGAAACCTGTATTGTACAGTTTATCGAGCACAATAGCAGGGAAAGCCCCAACGAATGTTTTTCCGATATCTGAAAAAACGTGCACTGGATACCAATCAAAAAATGTAAATAAATGGCCATTAGGATTAATAGAACTGCAATTCCCTAGATATTTTTCGATAATAGCTTTTGCAACAAGCGAGGAGGAGGAGGAGGAGGAGGAGGAGGAGGAGGAGGAGGAGGAAAACTTTTATTTCTATTTACAGTGAGAGGTCGATGGGGCGAGCCGGAAGGGCCCGTCCCTTACAAACACTAGGAGGGAGCCCTAGTCCGGGATCCCTGTAGCTTCCGCAGCGGCTCGGGCTCTAGCTACCAATGCCTGTTGGGCATGGAGTTCGGAGCAGCCGCGCAGGGCAGCTTCCCAGGCCTCTCGAGTGGGGTGGAGGTGGGGTGGGTAGGCAGGATTGGAAGGGCATGCCCACACCATGTGGTAGGTGTCCGAAAACTCCTCCTCACAGTGTGGGCACGCGCCCGAGAAAGAAGAATTGAAGTGCTTAAGTACTGCCGGGCACAGTACAGTATTGGTATAGAGGCGGAGAAGCCAGCGCTCCTCCACCCTGGTGAGGCCTTTACAGGGAGGGGGATAGAGACCATGAAAATTTTGATAAAGAGAGGTGATCTCTTTAAAGGTGATGGCCGGATTGAAATTGAATTCCGGATCAGGCTGCGGATGAGGCGACGCCCGGTGAGTAAGCGCGCGGGCGGCAGCGTCGGCTGCCTCGTTCCCCTCAAGACCCGCATGAGCCGGAGCCCACACGATGGTACGATGGGTCGGAAACCCTGTGTAATCGCATGCGTGGAGAATTTTGAAAGCACGGTCTGGAATGTACCCTTGCTCAATATTGCGGCAGGCGCCCCTGGAGTCCGTAATAATGACTCGGGACTCTGGATCTGCGGCGGCCAGTGCAATGGCGATCTCTTCCGCAAATGTAATGTTTGGGGCACGGAAAGTAAGGCCCTGAACTGTAGTGTTTTGGTGGATGACGGCCGCCGTGTACCAACCCCCATGGTGCGGGCCGGCCGCATCCACATAGAAGACACCTGGCTTGTGGCCATATTGTTGAGAAATAGCCTCCGCCCGCGCGAGACGGCGACCATCATGGGTGTCTGCAGTCATGTTCTTCGGAAGGGGTCGCACCTGGAGTGCAAAGCGCCAGGCTTCAGGGATGCGGACCCGTTCTTCTGTATGTGTTGCGTAGGAAATGTGTAAGCGGGTTAGAAGGCGGCTCCCCGCAGGTGTTTTGCTTAGGCGCAAGTATTGATTGTTAAGATGAGCTTCTCGTAACTCCCCAAAGGTGTTGGTCATCCCCAGACCGAGGAGACGCTTGTTGGACGTCGTTATGGGGAGGTCGAGCGCTCTCTTATAAATCTTGCGGAGAACTACCTCTAAGGCATTCTCATCGCATTTGCGTAGGTGGAGGTAGGGAGCCGAATATAAAATCCGGCTGGTCACGAATGCATTGGCCAGCCGCAGGGCATCTTTGCATCGTAGTCCCCCCCTTTTATTGGACACCCGGCGGAGCATCCGACCCACCTGGTCCCCCACCTTACGTAACTTGTTTAGGGTAGTGTCTATCTTGCGCCTATGATGAATGAAAAGCCCCAGTACCCGGATCTCCGCGTGTTCAGGTATCGGTCCGCTAAGTAGGGAAAGGGCAATTTTGGTTGTGCACTTTGAGTTGGGGCGTATGTGCACAAATTCAGATTTGCTCGGGGAGCATTCAAGACCACAGCGACGAGCTCAGATCCCCCAGTTGTAGAAATTATTCTGGAGACCTCCACAGCGTCACCTCTTTCCTTGTTTCTTCTTTCACTCCCACCTTTCTTCCTTCCCTTACGGCGCAGTGGAGGTGTTCACCGAGATGTGAAACAGTTACTGTGCCAATTTCTTTCCTCAAAAATTGATTTTTTTCAACCCGTGAACTTTTGCTGTCTAATTTACCCCCTCTACCAAAAGTAACCGTGCAACAGGTTTTTGTTTCTGAACCGTATAACGGAGCCGTTACGACACCCCTAAAAAAACGAAAGGTGTCAAAACGTGAGGACAAGTGCTCAGAGCTTAAGAGCTGCCATAACTGTTTCGTTACGCGTCTAAGAAATAAACCACATGTGCCCGGTTACTTTTGGCAAAGACTGTACGTACGTACAGGTGCGGACAAAAGTAAACGGAGTACGCTATTGCCTTCTAACATTTTTCACGCGTCGCCTAATTGAAATTGGCGGCTATGATGTGCGCACATTGGTAGTGCACGCTATAGTGTGCGTTCTAATGAATGAGTAATATTTCTTCATTTCACGCAGGGAAGGCGTGACTGCACAAAAACGGAATAGCACCCACCGTTTACTTATGTCTGCACCTGTACGTGTGTATGAGTGTAAAGCCATCAAGGAATGAAACGCGTTAACCCGAAATTACGGCCTCTAGTAAAGTTTGCGCTGTAGTTAACCGTACAGGCTTGGTCGAAAGTCTTAAGGCCACAGCGTTCAGCTGCCGCGAAATGAATGTTCCTAGACTGCTCTGTGTAGAGGATCATTCAAAAAACAAGTCAAGCTGGAAGCTTCTCTACCGCAAAAAGAAACCTGCTAGCATTTCAAGATTTCAAGGTCATTCGGTCTTTAATAATGCCGTAATGGCTCTGTTATGCGGCTGAAGCGAAAAGCCTTTGGACTTAAGACTTTTTACCTGTACTGTACGTTCCTCTAGCCACGTTCAGAAGCATGAAGTTCTGTCAAGCTGGAAGCTTCTCTACCGCAAGAAGAAACCTTCTGCTAGCATTTCAAGATTTCAAGGTCATTCGGTCTTTAATAATGCCGTAATGGCTCTGTTATGCGGCTGAAGCGAAAAGCCTTTGGACTTAAGACTTTTTACCTATACTGTACGTTCCTCTAGCCACGTTCGGAAGCATGAAGTTCTTGTCAAGCTGGAAGCTTCTCTACCGCAAGAAGGAACCTTCTGCTAGCATTTCAAGATTTCAAGGTCATTCGGTCTTTAATAATGCCGTAATGGCTCTGTTATGCGGCTGAAGCGAAAGGCCTTTGGACTTAAGACTTTTGACCAATACTGTACGTCCCTCTAGCAACGTTCAGAAGCATGAAGTGCTCTCAAAGCCTTCATTTCAAATGTCGCGTTATATGAAAATTCTATCAGCTAGCAACGCCCGGAGCGAAATAATCAGGCCTCGTGCTGTGAGTGTCGCGTTTCAATCGTCCACGACTAGCTGTGCGTATGCATGTACTATGCATGCATGCATTCTTTAAAATAGACGCGTGGTGTGAATAAGTACGAAACATGATCCCCCACTATTCATTTTGGATTCCGGGAATGTTCTACGGAAGACGATATTCATCTTCCGGAGACTGCACGGAAGGAAGGTAAGGTATGCACATTCCTACTCGAAGATGCGCTTGTGCATACCATAGAAGGATCGCATGTACATACACATCAACACGCACGGAAGTGGAGGGGATAGCAACCGGAGTAGCTCAGTTGGAAGAACGCCGCACAGGACGTGCGAAGGCCGCATAGGATCAGTTTCCATTAGTGGCCGGTCTACTTCCTTTCGTTTTATCTACGACGAAGCCGAGTTGTAGATGGAAAAAGAATTTCGGCGCGTGACGGCATCGTTGGCGAGCGCACCGGCATGTGCCATTAATGTCCACGGGCTAACTAATCACGATAGTCGTCGAAAGCCAAACCGCCGGCTAGGCACGAAGCCTCAAATTCATGCACTAACTTGCTGTCCCCGCCGCGGTGGCTCAGTGGTTAGGGCGCTCGGCTTCTGATCCGGAATTCCCGGGTTCGAACCTGACCACGGCGGCTGCGTTTTTATGGAAGCAGTTCGATGTCAGTGCATGTTAAAGATCCCCAGGTGGTCGAAATTATTCTGGAGCCCTCCTCTACGGCACCTCTTTCTTCCTTTCTTTTTTCACTCCCTCCTTTATCCCTTCCCTTGCGGGCGCGGTTCAGGTGTCCAACGATATATGAGACAAATACCGCGCCATTTCTTTTCACCGAAAACGAGTTTAAAAAAAACTTGCTCTCGCTTTGTTTGCTGAAAGCAGTACGTATTTTTTTTCTGTGTTATCCAGGCCAGAGAATGCTAGTGCTGTCACAAAGAACAAACAGCAACTGGCAATCGTCAGTTTCTCTGGACATCAAGAGGGAATACCGACAAGGAAGGAAGAAGCTTTTTTTTTTTGCTTGCACAGCCACCCGGATGACAGCTGATCGGACCGAGTGCTTGCAATACCCCATTCGTCTTGGAAACAGTTCAGTGGAAATTCGTCTCGGAGCGGTAGACTTCCGGGAAGGAAAGTTTGAACGGGCAGGAGAGAAAGGCGGTGTGTTGCGAAAGAGCTCGCTATTACGCCTGTAATACGACGCTCCGTACGGCAGTAGGGTGTGTGAAGAGCTGCAAGCTTTACGCCATGTCGGGAGCGCTCACGCCGAAGTGAGTCACCCGTACTTCGTGAAGGTCGTCTTACGTGCATGTGTTCGCGTCACCAGTGAAGAAGCTGCGAATTTAGATATATACTGCTGTGCAGCCGTGCTTTGGGAACAGAGGTAGATTGTTAACTTTCAGTTCATCATCGTCATCTTCAACTGTCATATCGCGTTCATGGCTTAGCCCAGAAATACCACCACCACCACCACTATCATCATTATCAGTCAGGTTGCGTACACTGCAGGACACCCTCTGGGAATGAATTTCCGTAATCTCAACTCATCCCATGGAGAGGAAATTATAGGTGTAACGTTAAGATACCGGAAGCGGGCACAGTCGGTGAGAGAACAAGCGCGGGTTAATGACATCCTAGTCGAAATCAAGAGGAATAAATGGGTTTCGAGCAGGGCACGTGATGCGAAGGCAAGATAACCGCTGGTCCTTAAGGGTAACGGAGTGGATTCCAAGAGAAGGAAAGCGTAGCAGGTGGCGGCAGAAGGTTAGGTGGGCGGACGAGATGAAGCCTGGAGGCATAAGGAGGACGCAGCTGGCAAAGGACAGGCTTAATTGGAGAGACATGGGAGAGGCCTTTGCCATGCAGTGGGTATAGTCAGGCTGATGATGAAGATGATGAATATCAGCTCTCCACTTGACTCCCTTCGAAACGCGGCTATTTTTCACCTGCCTTAAAACCTATTATGTTCCTATAACAGCAACCATCCGTCATATTTTAATGCTGAAGCATTATATGTCACATTAGCACGAAATCTATCATTATTAGCGCAAAAGTTATTATTATCCGACGACAGTTCGTTAGCGTTAGGTCTTCTCCTTGCTTAGAGAGGCTCTAATACCCCTGTCACACGGACACTGTAAAGGTACTTTGAACTAATGCTCCATTACTCTAAGGACGAACGCGCCAAAAAACACCTAGCTCAAAGGAGCTTCGAAACAAGGCAGCTCGAGTTCATCCTTTGAGGCTTCAAGGGAGTACTCTCTCTCACAGCGAGTTAACAGCATAAATAAATTGAGAAAAGAAACGTTCAATTTTCATTTTATAAATTCACTTCATAAGATTAGTGGTGTTTTAAAATATAAGATGGTCATTTGTTTTGTGGCAGTCTTACCACGCCATACTCTCGTTCCAGATACACGAGCGTCACGGTAGCCATGGTAAATATGCCGCCATGTCGGCCATGTTGTTTGTTGCTTTAACGTAATACGGTTATAAAACCAATTTACCAAAAAAATGTGACATTTCTGTATTTACATGTGCAGTGAGGTTTGCAATGTTATAAACGCTTTTCGCCGACGAGGGCGCTAAAAACTTCTTGCGAAGGTCGTTCCGCGACCGTGTAGCACGGACGAACTCCCTTGAAGTAGTGCTCCTGTGGGAGCGTAAAGGAGCATTAGTTCAAAGTGCCTTTAGAGTGCCCGTGTGACAGGGGTATAAAGTTGCCGGCTGAGAGCGTATTGAGCAGCGAAAGCTGGTTACCATTGGCCGATTGGCCCTCCACCTTCCACGGCAGCCACCCGCCGGGTTGTTCCCATGGCAACCACCCTCATGCTGCGCATTCCTGCGCCCGCATCAGCACCTCCTCCGTCTACTGTAGCTACTCTCTCCCTCCTATAAGTGGAGAGGAGGATTTCTCTCTCTCTCTCTCTCTCTCAAATTAAGTGGTTGTCAGATGGCAGGTGGTGTACACAACACTGCGGCGGACGAAGCCGAACACTTTTTCTTTACGGTGGGGCTTCTAATGTGAACGCATTAAGAAAGCCTCTGATTTCTGTCCTCTTCTCTCTCTTTTAAACCTACGCCATAAACGCCACCTTCTCTCTCATATCGCGATTGGCGGCGCCGATAGAGACCATGCTCACGTGCATTTACCTCTGGAGCTGCCAATCTCTTCTCGGTGTGTGCTCATGTAACGCCGACCTACATTTTCCATCTATCGGGCCGCTCCTGAATCACGCGCGGTCCATTAACGTCACCGAAGCGGTGACCGCGTTTTGAGTACAAAGCGAATTCTATCTACGCGCGGCGCGTTCGCTTCCCGTTCAGACAATTTGATTATTTCGAAACAACAGTTTTAAGAGGCGACTGCATATGTGGATCTGATTAGGCCCTAGCCGCGCAGCGTTAAGGCAGCAGTAAAGCTGTGGATATCAGAAGTTGTGAGGTGCACAGATAGGTAGCAGCACAGAAAAGATACCAGCGCAGGCTGGTTGACATCTCTTCGTTGCTAGCATATCTAAGCGACAAGCGGCCGATTGAAGGTGAAATACACCGTGACTCTTTCACGATGTCGTACGCAGAAAAAAAAACAAGGTCTAGACATCGTATCATATGTGCTCGGGAAGCACAACTTAAATTCGGTATTGTACGTAAGTCTACATATGGCTTGGAATCACGCAGCGCACCACAAGACGAGGGCGGCGAAGAAAGACAGGAAGCACATTAGTGATAACTTGCAACAATTGTCCTGTCCTCGTCTTGCCCTTAAAAAAATTCTTTAGACAGTCTATAGACTGTCCATATAGACTGTCCATAGACCTATGCCTATAAAGTCTATAGACTCTTTATAAAAGAACCCCAGGGAACAGTCTATACGCCATAAAATTCATATAGGAAGTCTATAGACAATCTATAGATTTATGGCCAAACACGTTTAGTAAAGTTTGTCTATAGACAGTCTATAGATTATGAGTAGACAAACCGAAATATCTGTAGAAGAACTGCAGATTGGGCTAGTTGGTGATGCATAGTGGTGGTTCAACAGCGCAAAAACACACACAGACGAAGTAGGAGACGTTTTTAAATTGGGTACGAGAAACGGATCCCTTACGCGAAGTGACGACAAATGTTTGCAAATATAGGAGGATACAACAAACTGCCAAGAATTGTGCTCAGAGACGATTGTCCGGAAAGGAACGCTAGGCTTGTGCGTCTTAGCACTAAAGAAAATTTCTAGCACCGAGTGTTCAGCTTCCTTCACTTTCTTTGCTATTCCTTCTAGCTTAAACTTCCGAAGTAAAGTCACCGCCTTATTCATGGGGCGATGAGCAACTTGGTGCGGGACAGTAGGTTTTTTTCAGCAACACAGAGTGGCGTTACTGAGATCTCCCGTTCCGTATCCACGGCGCGCTTCGCGCGCAGACGACTTCGGCGTAAAAGTAGTGTGCAAAAGCCATAGTAGCGAAAACGCAACAGCACACGACGCCAATTAAAGCTCTTTGTTTTCCGAATTGCTGTGGGAGAAACTTTTAAAATGTTGAAGCGACAACATTTTTCTCAAAAACATTTTTTTTAATGCGCCTGTAAAGCACGAAATATTGGCTTTTGTGGCCTGCAATATTTGGCCAATAGGAGAACAAGCCATCGCTTATTTTGAGCAAAGTTCGCATTTAGATGCTTTTCTGCTCGTTTGTGAAAATTTATAGACAGGATATTGAATGATAGGACATTATTATTTATCGAGCAACGTTTGTTTTTTCATTATTTTTTGGCCAAAAGTTGTATTCAGCTTCCTTCACTTTCTTTGCTATTCCTTCTAGCTTAAACTTCCGAAGTAAAGTCACCGCCTTATTCATGGGGCGATGAGCAACTTGGTGCGGGACAGTAGGTTTTTTTCAGCAACACAGAGTGGCGTTACTGAGATCTCCCGTTCCGTATCCACGGCGCGCTTCGCGCGCAGACGACTTCGGCGTAAAAGTAGTGTGCAAAAGCCATAGTAGCGAAAACGCAACAGCACACGACGCCAATTAAAGCTCTTTGTTTTCCGAATTGCTGTGGGAGAAACTTTTAAAATGTTGAAGCGACAACATTTTTCTCAAAAACATTTTTTTTAATGCGCCTGTAAAGCACGAAATATTGGCTTTTGTGGCCTGCAATATTTGGCCAATAGGAGAACAAGCCATCGCTTATTTTGAGCAAAGTTCGCATTTAGATGCTTTTCTGCTCGTTTGTGAAAATTTATAGACAGGATATTGAATGATAGGACATTATTATTTATCGAGCAACGTTTGTTTTTTCATTATTTTTTGGCCAAAAGTTGTAGTTCTGCAGTCGGTAGCTCTCCGCCCCATGATGCTTAGAGCGCCCATGGTGGCACAGGTAATCTCGAGAAAGCTCCATGCAAACTCCCATAGGCGGGGCGCCAGCTTTCCCTCTAGTTAACAGTAAGAAACTCTATGGGCGAGGCGACGCGCCAGTGCAGGGCACGTACGAAGCAGATAACCGCGATGCATGCGACGGCGCATGCGCGCGTTTGTAGAATAAAGGGGGCGAAAGCTTCCGGCACCATAGACGCCGAAACCGCCACAGCAGCGACGCGGTGGGAGCGTCCTATCAGCGCCATAACTAAGAATGTAGAGGGGCTTTAGCCAAAACCAAATTCGAGCATCGCCTATGAGATATCCCGCCACGCCTTCTCCGAAGTCTGCGCTCCTTCCTGCCTTACTTCGTGGAGGTAGCGCTATACTAAAACACTCTACTGCGTGCTCTATCATAATAGATTAAGCACGCGTTGCCAAGAAAGGCCTATAAAGGTACGTATAGTTGCAGCCGATTAGAACGTGGAAGTGACTCACGTCTTATAAAAACTTTCTTGTTCAACACCTGCTCCAAGTGCGTGAGTCAGAGACGGCCAAGTTCAAGAGTAGCCGCCAGGCTCCGGGTGGTCGACGGCTACTTCGGGGTAGCCGCGATCGTGCACTCTCTTCAGGTGCACTCGACGGCAACGTCGCCGCAACGGCAGCGACACAGCTTTTTGTGCGACGGCTACGAGCTTCGTAGTTGCTCTATTAGGCTCGCTTGAAATGATGCTATGTGAAACTAAAGACGTAACTGATTCCATTTTTTTATTTTGCGTTGATTGATTACGACTACATTTTCTCTGTTTTCTTACTTTATCAGCATTACCGTGGCGATCCATAACGAGAGGCCGAATGCAAGCCAGCAGTCAGTAATAGGCGACGCCTGCCGAGATGCCTGTGGCTTTAAGTACAGGCGCTCTCTTCTGCACCTGTGTTTCAAGCACAGCGCATTCGGCATGCCGAGCGCTCTCGAATGACGTCTGTCTTTTAATGTGTTTTCCAAGCTAGGCGCCAGTGCGGCGACCAGCACGCCCGGGGATGCGCTGATCCGTCATCGGAAGATTTTCAACGTCCACACCATGTCTGCTCTGCAGAGCCTCCTTAATTTACATGGAGAAATAGTTAAGCGCGACTTTGCCAGCCTGGTCTTTTGTTTCGCTTTCAGTAATCATTTGCTTGAGATTGGCGCTTTGCGTGCCATTTATCCCGAACTTATTGTCTGATTGAAGCAAGACAATAGCCAAGATCGTTAGTGTTTCTTTTGTTATTTTTTGCTACATGCTGCACAGAACAAACTGCATTGTTCTGCTGCCTGCGTGCAGCGTGTCATACAAGGTTGTCACTTGAGCTTCGCCTCTTTTTGTTGTTTTTTTCTTCAGAACAGTTCGAGACGATGGTGACAGTCATTCGCGTCCCGACGGGACAGGCACAAGAGACAACCCATTCCTGTTCTCTGGCGGAGTTTCGGAGTGTTTAGGCCGGCCACACTTGCGCAAATGTGAAGCCTTTGACTGCGAACGCCTTAAAATTGTGACCAGAAAGACGCGCGGTTCAAAATCAGCTTAGTTACCTCTTGGTCAGATGGGAAAGCAGTTGCAGAAAAAGTCTCGGCTGTTGGCGGTGATCTCTACGTAATCCTTTAGCTATTTCGTGCGCAGCATTTTTCCATCTGGCAATTCAAATGTCTCACTCTTCCTTGTGCTGTTCTTTTGTTTCTCAAAGCTGCCTTGCAACATCCAAGACTGCCTTATTCTATCGACTACCGCAAATCGCTGAAGTTCCTACTTGGGCTACCATTAAAGACAAGCTGTTTCCTTTCCATCATATCAATTTTTGGCGTGCATTGCAAAATGCGTCCGCCAGTGTTTAAACGCCCAAGCACGTCGAAATGACGTTCACCATCCCCCACTTCGTCCCCCGATAACTATTGTATAGATTCACACAAGCAGTGTGAGGCAAGGACGCGGCATCATAACCATGAGCACTTGATCACACGACGCCTGTGCAAAGAGCTCTTCTACGAGCCCAGCCGCCGTCATGACTCTGTGGATCATTCTGTTTAACTAAACCGATCATACCATTGTAGGTCGCAACGTTCTGCTGAACCGATCTACCTCCATGTACCATACTACAGCTCAGATGAACCAATCATAGCGCTGTGAATCATACATTTCAGCTGAACCGATCGTACTGCTGCGGATCATATCCTTCAGCTGAACCGATCATCATCATACCGCGGTGTATCATAGCGTTCAGCTGATTCATGCAGCTGTAGAGTCAGACATCCGCCAGTGTACCTGTGGCCACAATGGTAATTTTGCAACCTTGTTTTCTTATGAATATCGACCCAGCTCCAGCTGCTGACGAATGATGTCACCCAAACTAGGATTTCGTTTCAATCAAACCAGGCTAATCGGTCAAGACTGCGTTACAAAAACACATACAGCACTTATATCTCAGCCACCATGCGCAATGCCTCGCGTTGAAAACATTGCGCCGGCCAATTTGGCATGTTTCAGGAGAGATGGGAGACTGCTCTACACGGCTCACAACCGGAGCTACAGCTTCGCATCTTGGGCTGGGCCTCAGAAGGTAGCCGCGGCCCAACAGTGGCCGTTCACCTAGAGCGGCCCGTCGCCGTACTGCTCATTTCCCCCCTCCTCCTCCTCCTTCACCCACCCTCACCTTATCCACTGAAGTTGCTCCAATAAATAGTACACCCACCAGCCAGCCATGTAAAGTCGGGCGAGTTTGTTAAGGCTCATGACGCAAAAAATAGCGCGAGGGAAACACTACAGTGCTTGCCTGCGCCGTCCTGTCCGTCTGTCATGTTTCCCTCGCGCTATTTTTTTACATCATGAACCAACCGTGTATGCTATATCTCACCCTCACATCCACGCAAAACGGTGGTTGCACAATTTTGTTGAAAATACCTCTCAATAATAATAATAATTGGATTTGGGGGAAAGGAAATGGCGCAGTATCTGTCTCATATATCGTTGGACACCTGAACCGCGCCGTGAGGAAAGGGATAAAGGAGGGAGTGAAAGAAGAGAGAGGTGCCGTAGTGGAGGGCTCCGGAATAATTTCGACCACCTGGGGATCTTTATCGTGCACTGGCATCGCACAGCACACGGGCGCCTTAGCGTTTTTCCTCCATAAAAACGCAGCCGCCGCGGTCGGATTCGAACCCGGGAACTCCGGATCAGTAGTCGAGCGCCCTAATCACTGAGCCACCGCGGCGGGGCTCTCATACCTCTCAAAGTTTACAAATTCGGCACCCTTCTGACACATACTCAAGTACCTTTTTCATTTCAGGCGCCGATATATATGCCAATGCAGGCATCAAGGCACAGCGTGGCATCACCTCATGAATTCCGGTTTCATCATCGTTGAAAGCCGGTCGCGTTTGTAATTGCGTTTGAAACTCCGCCACGTCGCAGCCAGATACTGCGGAAAGGCGATGTGAACTGGTGATCTGAACTCTAGTAAGTTCGTCACAGAACTCCCGTAGCTGCCTGACATACGTCGTGTGGGCCAGCCAACTGGACGGCGAAGTTGTTCCTCATGAAACCTGACTTTACCACATTTCACAGCTTCGCTTGCGCAGCCTCGACTTGACCTTACAAAGATGCCGCTTTTCTCAAGGTTGCGCTAAACAAGTGCTTAAAAGTAACGGGTAGTAGACCAGTGGGGAATCTGCAGACTATTTTTTCTGTTCTGCTTTTGTAAGGCACAAATCACGTGTCCAATCCACATAGCCTACAGATTTATTTTGCACTCGTACACATATGAAGAACCCTGATGGTCCTATGTGTGCAGTGTGAAACACTTATCCACATGGGAATGGATTACACGCCTCGTTCTCTACAGTAAACCTCCTATCGCGGTGGAGCAGCCTTGCAGCGACCGCGATCGCCCACTGCTACTCCTCGCGCAAACTTTAACGACACGGGCTGAAACATTCCCTGCTCCGAACGTTGGAGCCGACGTCTTAGTCATCTCACTGTGGCGCCTTTAATTACAATGACATACGTGAATCAATATCTGAGGACATTGAATTTCTAACACAAATAAGGAATTAATACCACATTTATGGACGCCCGAAGAAACGCTGAGAAAAATTGGAGACGACACTTCATTAATAAGTTAATACCCATATATGCCGAATTGGCCGCGTCTACTTTGCATTCTTAGGTCCCTCAGAGTCCTGATACCACTCCTTTCGGAAAGGTGCAGCAGTTAAGGTATCCGCCACTGCCCTGCGATGGCAGATGCTAACACCTGTGGGGATTGCGAGACCTAGGTTGTTCTTCCTGAGGGACCTCTCCCGACCAATCATTATTTTAACTGCCACGGTGGGCAGGTTGCGACGACACCGCAAAGTCACCTGCCCCCTAATTTGATTCTCTGGGGATTTTTCGCTCACAGACAGTGACAGCGACGATGACACTGGCTTTTCTCCGACACGAGCTCCTTAACGCTGTCGCGTTAGAATTATGAGTGCCGACCTGAATTAATGTTAAACTGTTTTTTGAGGAAACGACAGTCTAAGATAGGTGCCGAGAAGTACGAAGTAGTAAGGGAGCATATACACAGCGTCCCAAGTAGTGACCGCGGAGGCAGACAATGAGGAGGAAATCGCGAGCAGAATAAGAATGGGCTGGTGTGCTACCTGGCAGGCATACGCAAGTTGGCAAGGGCAGGTTACTGGTATCCTTACAGGGCAAAGTATAGAGAATTTGCATCCTGTAATTATACTCGCCCATGAAGCCAATATTTGGAAGTGAACGAAAAGGCTTAAAGCCATGGCGCAGAGGGCCATGTTAAGGAAAACGACGGGGCTAACTCTGGGAGAAAGGGAGAAATGCATCAGAGAGGAAATTCGAGTTAAGGGCATCTAGCGGAAATCGATAGGAGCAAACGGGTTTATGCGGGACGCGTAATGTGGAAGACATATAGCTGATGTCTGTTAGGGCAACAGAGTGGGTTCTAAAGAACGAAAAACGCAGAAAAGGACGGCAGAGAATCCAGTACAGGGAGAAGCTGTCAGGAAATCTGTTCAGTTACGGGGCCAGCCGCTGTCTCAGGACATGCCTAATTGGAGAGCAATGTGAGGAGTCTCTGTTTTACAGTGAACGCAATTTGGTTGATGAAAGTGATGGTGATGATGATGATGATGACCATGATGTTGATTGATGCTACGATGATGATGTTCGATGAAGCTAATAAACAAGACACCTGGCATCGAACACCGCACAGTGAGCTATCGACGACGTGAAATATCAGCGCAATACTGCCTTTTTTTTTTCCTTTGTTTAAACATTTGGGCCGCGGCGCCTGCGATTCTGCACGTTATTTTTTCAAACTTTTTTTCGAAGCGTCTAGAGGTGTTTTCAGGTCAGTGAGACGTCTACATTTGATATCACCGCTGGACATCATGTTAGGGCAACTTTGTGTCTAGAACAAAGGGTCGCTTTTAGATACTAAACAAGATATGAACATGGATGCCGCGATGCTCCGCGGTTCGCCTAGGAAGTGCTCCACGGGGCCGTAAATTTGTTATTCTCTCACACGGTGGAATGTTTTACGAAATGACACTGTAGTAAGGTTTTCGTTGCGTCGACTGCTTGTAATGGTAAATAAAATAATAGGGAATATATGTGTTTCCTTTTCAAGAATAGGGCTGCAAATTCGTGGTCGTGAACGTGCACGACGCATGCGAATTCCTAAAATTTTTGAGCCATACAAGTTATTTCTGTAAAATAGGGAGTTCCGAATATAAACAAAAAAATGGCTGACGGTGTAGCATTGCTAAACACGAAAAATTGCGCGAAATCACGGTGGTGTTCCCAAATTTTGGGGGGTGGGCCAAACCCATTCTGGTGGTGTCCCAGGTCGTTTCCGAACGTGGGCAACTCAATTTTCAATTTTTTTTCAGGGATGAGCCAAAACCCATTCTGGTGGTGTCCTAGGTCGTTTTCGAACGTGGGTAACTCAATTTTCAGTTTTTTTCAGGGATGAGCCACACAAATTTCGTGGATGGACCAAGTCCATATTGGAGGTGTCCCGGGTCGGTTCTGAGTGTGAGTCAACATAATTTTGAAATTTTCGGGAGGGGATCAAGTCGATTATTGGGGTGTCCCAGCTCGTTTCTGAACGCAGGTCAACACAATTTTCAAATTTTCTGTGGTGGCCCATCCTAATTTCGGGGGTGGTTCATGTCCATTTCGGAGGGCGGGGGTACTAGGTCGCTTGCGAACGTTGGTCAACTCAATTTTCAAATTTTTTGGGGTGGGCCAACCCCATTTTTGGAGGTGGGCCTATTTCTTTCTGAGACTAGGTCAAGCCTGTCTTCCAACCGAGCACATCCAGATTCACCGGCAGTGAAATTCGGGCAGGATATTTCCAATTTCGGGCGTCCTTACCCTGCAAGGCCATCCCCAAACTGAGCTTTCCTTGGTGTCTCCCCCCCCCCCCCCCCCCCCCCCCGCCGCTGTGGCTGAGTGGTTAGAGCGCCCGGCTACTGATCCGGAGTTCCTGGGTTCGAACCCGACCGCGACGGCCGCGTTTCGATGGAGGTAAGAAATTCTAGAGGTCCGTGTACTGTACGATGTCAGTGCACTTAAAGACACCCAGGTGGTCGAGATTATTCCGGAGCCCCCCCACTACGGCACCCCTTTCTTCCTTTCTACTTTCACTCCCTTCTAATCCCTTCCCTTACGGCGCGGTTCATGTGTCCGCCTATATGTGAGACAGATATGGCGCCATTTCCTTTCCCCATAAACCAATTTAAATTTGAATTTAAACTGGTGTCTCACGCGTCTTTAAATTGGCCGAACTGCCGCTTCAAATTGAGTCACGTGACCCGCCACGATGCTTAATTTACTCATCCCAGGGCTTTGCTTTCACACTAAAGCATTTTCGCACTTTTCTCAATAAGAGTAAATAACCCATATCTCAAACAGTCAAAAAATGACGTAAGTCATACTTACAATGTATGTACAGCAGACATGTTTTTTAGACAGTATCCAGTGCGCAGAATTGATTTCAGCTGTACCACAACATTTGTGCAACTCAGAGCGAGCTCACTGCCGCTCTTTGTGACATCGAACATTTTCAGCATTTGGCACAATCTGGCGAAGTGACGTTCGACGCGTTGCACAATATATATATATATATATATATATATATATATTTATGAAGGGAGCCAACAGTCACCGAAACCAAGGTGCATAGGGGAAAGTTAGTTTTTTTTTTTTTAATGTGTTATGCTTATCAGTAGGATAATAATTCTTAGATTAATAAATCGCTTAAAGAAAATTACTTATAAAGCAGCAGTATAAGCAGCAGCAGCTTTATAAGTAATTTTCTTTAAGCGATTTATTAATCTAAGAATTATTATCCTACTGATAAGCATAACACATTAAAAAAAAAAACTAACTTTCCCCTATGCACCTTGGTTTCGGTGACTGTTGGCTCCCTTCATAAATTTGTCAAACGGGCCCCTCATTTTCTTTAACTTGTCTGCTGATATATATATATGTATATATATATATATATATATATATATATATATATATATATATATATATATATATATATATATATATATATATATATATATATATATATATATATATATATATATATATATATATATATATATATATATATATATCAGCGCCTGGCTATTGAAGAATCATCAATCTAACTACAAAACATCAGATTCGAGTGGGCGGCGCATGCTCTTGATTCGCTCGTCACCGAGGCAAACAATGTCGGCGAGCATGCGTTGATATACGCGAAGACGAAAAAAAAAACACGTAAGCAGAGTCTTGTGAAACGTGAATACGCAACGGAGTTGACAAAAATTTTCATTTCATTTTTTTCCAACGCCTACCCTTTAACACGACCCACTCATGCTGCCTGAGACGCTCTTCGTGGTATTCTGTCCAATTGTTTCTTTTTTTGAGGAAAGGAAGCGGTGGTAACTGCTTCATATCATGGTGGCCACCTCGGCCACGCCGTAAGGGAAGGGAGGAAGGGGGGAGCGAAGGTAGAAAGGAAGAGAGAGGTGCCGTAGTGGAGGGCTCCGGAATAATTTCGACCACCTGGGGATCTTTAACGTGCACTGACATCGCACAGCACACGGGTGCCTTAGCGTTTTGCCTCCATAAAAACGCAGCCGCCGCGGCCCAGTTCGAACTCGGGAACTCCGGATCAGTAGCCGAGCGCCCTAACCACTGAGCCATCGCGGCGGGTGCTGACGCATGTTTCGCCTTTTTTTACGCGATGTGATTCCAGAAGCTCCCAGGTTCTCTTGTCTCGTTGCCTGATTATTACCAGTGCGCCATCTAGTAATGGCGTGCACCCTGGTCATGAACCACAATGCTCGGCCAAGCTCCTGGACGGTCGACGAGAGGGGGATAGATAGTGCGTCCCTCATCGCGTGTTGAGGCACCTGCCCGTGTTGAGGAGCCCTTCACTATACGGCGTCCCTCGTAGCCTGAGTCGCTTTGGGACGTTAAACCTCCATAAACGTAAACCGAAACCGGAAATAACAACTGCGGCTCCGTAGGTGAATTTCTTTTATTTACTATTACGATTCAAAGTTCGGGCATTCTGAATATGTTCTGCTTGACAGCTGCTGGCAGAACACGTGCGGAAGCAGCATTTAAATTAATTCCGCGTTGAAACTCGCTTAACACCTCTGTCTCTGCCTTTAGCGTGTGTCCACGTCAGAGTATCTGTTAGCCCCCACGGGCCGCGTATGCGTTAGAAAAGTCTTTGATGTCAAGAGTTGAGGTTAAGCGAAGTAGTTTAAGACTAAAATATGTGCGGAGTTAGCAAGAAGGTGGAAGGAAAACAACGACGTAGTTTCGGACACTCCTGTAACTATACTAACACCGAGAATAAATGAAACATGCAGTATAATAGATAATGATTGCAGGAGTCCCCTGCACGCAAAATGAATATGCTAACACTGCATACACATAATACCGAGGGGCTATATGAAGAGATAAAATAGCGAAACCTTGAGGGGGGCGGAAAACGGAGCTGGGTAAGAAACCGGTCTCAGGGGGAACCGCTATCAAGAGGAAGATTTTGCCATAATATCCGCGTATGCTTCCCGCTATGATCACAAACAGATTTTTTTGGCAACTTCGCTCACATAATCAGCAGCACTCCCTCCGTTCGCTAAGCACGTTTGGGAAGGATTAGAAAAAGTTCCTTCGAAAAGTGCGAGCTCCCTACAGGACTGACAGTCCTGTGCGTGTGTTTAAAGAAAGCATGAGGCTTAAAGACAGTGACATCGCATACACTGACATAATGTCATATCTACGCTGAGAGTCGCTTCTGTACCGTTGCCGGTGGAGAATCGCGCATTGCAGTGCTTTTTATGCGGCATGCAAAAGGGCGATATTGGAATTCTCGGCCTATTCGCTCGACCACACAACTCCCGAAACCGCTGTGAGGTGTGTAGCTTGCATACCTACGTACCAGCCAGGGACAATATTTTATAACACTTACGTTGCGTAAGTGCAATCCGTGATTGCGAGCACCGCTGGGACAGATCACGGCCGATCGTGAGGTCTGTTACAAAAATGGTCTATAGACAGCGTATAGACTTCTTTATACTCTATTGCCTTCCTATGATATTTTTTGTCTATTTATAGTCTATAAATAAAAGTCTACCAAAAGTGCATGGCCATAAATTCATAGATTGTCTATAGACAGTCTATAGGATTTGTACAGCTTATAGACTGTTCTCTAGAGTTTGTCTATAGAGAGTCCACAGACTTTATAGACAGAAGTCTATGGACCGTCCATAGACTGTCTAAAGAAATTTTTGTAAGGGGTACTTCATTTAGTGGAACGCCTGTCGCGCTTATTGATAATAATAATAATAATAATAATAATAATAATAATAATAATAATAATAATAATAATAATAATAATAATAATAATAATAATAATAATAATAATAATCATTGGTTTTGGGGGAAAGTAAATGGCGCAGTATCTGTCTCATATATCGTTGGACACCTGAACCGCGCCGTCAGGGAAGGGATAAAGGAGGGAGTGAAAGAAGAAAGGAAGAAAGAGGTGCCCGTAGTGGAGGGCTCCGGAATAATTTCGGCCACCTGGGGATCTTTAACGTGCACTGACATCGCACAGCACACGGGCGCCTTAGCGCTTATTCCGTCACAGAGCAGCCATAATCAGACGTGCGGAAACGCTAGCCTCTCTGGAGACTTCATTAAAGCGCAGCGCTCTCTGCGCTGAGACAGAGACGCAGGAAAACTTGCCCGGTTATAAAATGAAGCCAAGCAAAAGAATTACGAACGGAACGAAGACTATTCCAAAGAAAGGGCAGCGCCCTCCCCCGCTCTTTTTTCCAAATCCAGCCTCCAGGTTTCCTAACCTAAAGTGACATGACAGTCCATTGCACAAGTATTCGAGCTTGCTGTTTGTTTCACACCCAATGTCTCTTCCATGGCAGTTGGCTCGCGTGGCTGTTGCTCTAAAGCGTGTACGCGTTTGTGGTTGCTTCGTATCTCCGCTTACGTCAGTGGGCAGAGGGCGCAGAGAGCGTACGCAGACGCGACACGCGAGCGCGTCCTCCTCGACTGGGCGGGTACGTTGAGGGGGGGGGGGGGGGGGGTGCCTCGTGCCTCGTGGTGAAAACAGTCCATTGCCTGAGCAGAGGGAAACTTTTCCAACGAGCGAGCGAGCGCGTGTTGTTTACGGAAGTGGAATATCGCGGCGTCCTTTTGTGCCAGTTGAAAACAGTCGATTCCGAGAACAGGGTATATGTTCGCTGGTCTCTCTTTTCCGCATGCCTTTGATTAGGGCCCCTCACAGCGCCAGACGACGACGACTGTCCTTTGCGCGCTTCTACTTCTCGTTTTTTTTTCCCCCTTGTTATTTTGCTTCTGACGTCACCTTATTGCTTTGACGGAGGGCAGCCGTCGCGCCCAAGTGGTGTATTCTTGCCAAGGTGAAGACGGCAAATACTCGTCCTCCAGAGCAGCTTCTGCTCTTCGACGGAAGAGAGTTGTTTCCCTCTCGGCTTTGGGAGCAACTCGGGGCAAGCGGGGCGCTTATCGCGAAGCTGTTACCCGTTGTCCTCGTCTGGGAATGCAGGCACGCGTTTCTCATCTGGCGGGAATAGATGCCGTGCTTTTTGTTTTGTGCTCGTTTTCCTCGCATCATTTTTGGAAAAACAAGATGGGAGGCGAGAGGGAGAAATATTTAACTGAAGATTGCATAAATATGTGAGCTCCGCATAAAGCTTGAGAAAAAATACGTGGTACTCGTTAGCCCAAGGGTCTTCAGTCTTCCTAGCCTCGGGGTTTCCTCACGTCTTCAAACAGGTGCGGAGGAACCTCGTGTATATTGGCTTCCGTACCTTTCTGCCTAATATGCATTCAATAAAAAGCTTGCATACGCCCATTCCCTCCATAATAATAATAATAATAATAATAATAATAATAATAATAATAATAATAATAATAATAATAATAATAATAATAATAATAATAATAGGTTTTTGGAGAAAGGAAATTGCGCAGTATCTGTCTCATATATCGTTGGACACCTGAACTGCGCCGTAAGGGAAGAGATAAGGGAGAGAGAGAAAGAAGAAAGGAAGAAAGAGGTGCCGTAGTGGAGGGCTCCGGAATAATTTCGACCACCTGGGGATCTTTAACGTGCACTGACATCGCACAGCACACGGGCGCCTTAGTGTTTTGCCTCCATAAAAACGCGGCCGCCGCGGTCGGGTTCGAACCCTCAATAGCGGCAAATATTCAATAATAATGACTGCCTATAGAGTCAAGTCGTCTGCTATAAGCGGTTAAAGTATGGTGGTCAGTCCCAAAATAAAGTAAGGGAAGGTGTGTGTGTGTGTGTGTGTGTGTGTGTGTGTGTGTGTGTGTGTGTGTGTGTGTGTGTGTGTGTGTGTGTGTGTGTGTGTGTGTGTGTGTGTGTGCGTGTGTGCGTGTGTGTGTGGGGGGGGGTGCGTGCGTGCGTGCGTGCGGGGGGGGGGTGTTGGAGAGGGTTGTTGAGGCATAGTTGAAACAAGATGCTCGGGGAACACACAGAGCACTCCAAGGAGTACAAAGGTTTCACGGAACCAAGTCTGAGAACTCTGGTCTTAGTTTTTTGCTGCGACCAGCCCTTAGAGAGTCTAGTTGATGACTGCGAGATATGCTGACTGTTTAGCAATAACCCTGAGTCAGGCTTCAAGTATTTTGATATGTGAGTGTGCAAATTCAGACAACATAGCGCCTTGGTGCAAAGGCCAAACGCTGAGAGTAAAATTCGCCTGAGCTAACTATTTCTATTGCTCAGTAATTATGTCTAATATCATCATCAATGCATACCTCTTTATTTTACAGACGAAAGTTGTAGTGGTTTTATTTTTAATGTATTGTGTTTGGCCCACTCTTCGAGGTTTACAAATCTTATTTTGGCCTGATTGGTTAGTTTACTAGGCGAAGTGGCAGCAAACAGTAATGTCGTGTTATCCGCATAAATTACAAATTCGGCTAGGCCGTCTCTATTCGAAATATCACTTACGTTTGTATTGAATAAAAATGGCCCAAGGATGCTCTTCTGCGGCACATCAGGTAAAGATTGTTTTATAGCGGAGAAATATTCACGTAGCGGAAAAAACTTCTTGACGGCTATTCAGGTGCGACTTTAAAAGTTAGGGGGCAGTATCGCGGACGCCATATATATCTCCAATCTTTTTTCAATAACTACACTATGAATAAGCCAGTAAAATGCTTCGGAAAAGTCTACATAATTTCCTAAGTGTTATTTTTTCTTTTTTTTTCTTTTTTAGTAAAAGGAAATGGCGCAGTATCTGTCTCATATATCGGCGAACATCTGAACCGCGCAGTAAGGGAAGGGGTAAAGGAGGGAGTTAAAGAAGAAAGGAAGAAAGAGGTGCCGTAGTGGAGGGCTCCGGAATAATTTCGACCACTTGGGGATCTTTAACGTGCACTGACATCGCACAGCACACGGACGCCTTAGCGTTTTGCCTCCATAAAAACGCAGCCGCCGCGGTCGGTTTCGAACCCAACCATTTAATGTTTTCAGGATCAACTTTTCTTGCCTCAGGGGAAGGAAAGAGAGGCTTGTCATGACATACTGGATGGAAGCTAACAGTCGTGTGTGTCATAACGAGTCCCTCCTTTCCCTAACCTTGTCTGCTTAATAGCTAAAGGGACCCTCGATTCTGGCTGTCTTAATGACATGGGTGTAGCATATAAGGGGGTTCTCGCATAGCTTCCGCCCTCACCGTTCAATCACGTTTCACGTGGCACTCGCGGTAATACAGGACGTACTACGTCCGCCGCTATGGACGAGGGTGGCGCTGGTGAGCACTCTCAAGGTTCGGTTACACTGCACAGAAATACCCCCGAAAGCAGAAGATTGGACAGCCGTCGCCGTAGCTGAGTGTGCAGAGCATCGGAGCCGAAATTTGGAGCTCGTGGCTTTGGATCCCGCCGGCGGAATGTGGCTGTTTTTCTTCAGCTTTCTGATCAATTATCTTTAAATAATTACCCCATTATTATCTCACTGATGAAGATCACAAATGAAAGACAAAATCCCCATGCTCCTTGGTTTCGGTGTGTGTTGCCTCCCGCCATGTTTTTGTTCGCGTCAGTAAGGAGAGTTTCGTTGATCGGCGTTTCCGGAATCCAAACTATGCTGCACCTAATACACTATGGTTATTGCGAAAGCTTAACATTCTTCGTCTGGTTAACCTCCCTGCCTTTCCTCCTCCTCCCCTCCTCCTCCTCATTGCCCGTCGTTGAGAGGTGCCCTGGCGTCCAGAAGACCTGGACGTTGGGAGGATTAGACGTTTCCAAATTTCCCAACACGGAGCACCAACGAGACCTCCGAGGTAATTGCGTACCGCGGCTGGCGAGTCGGACGTAACCGTTCCCTCGCTGTTCTTTGAAATCGCTAGTGGGATAGCTGCTTCTTCAGCCGATGTGGTATCCACCGCTTGGATAAGGCTGCTTGCAATGTTATCCCCCCGGGGTGAAACTGCTGCAATTGCCGCGACTCCGTTAACGTGTCCAGCCGCATCGACGTAAATCGTGTCCTTGCTTCCATCCCGGCGCTTAGAGAGGTGTCTAGCTCTGGCTAGTCTCCGTCCTCTGTTATATTCCTCACCAATGCGCTTTGGTACGGGGTGAGTCGTGATGTGTAATCTCATCTGCTTGGGCATGTCGATCTTGTCGGCGACTTCCCGGGGTGGACGGATTCTCAGCTTCTGTAATATTTTCCTGCCAGGTCTAGATTTTGAGAGCCTGGCAATTTGATTTACACTTTGGGCCTCTATTACTTCGTCGATGATGGTATGGATCCCCAGCTGTAGTAAGCGCTCAGTGGATGTGCATAAAGGGAGTCTCAGCGCCGTCTTAACTGCCTTTGGAATAATAACGTCCAGTTGGTCTTTCGCCCTTTCGTTAAGCCGTAAGTACGGGGTGACGTATGTTATCGTAGAGAGAATTAAAGTCTGAACTAATCTTAGGGCCTCCTTCTCTCTTAGCCCATTTCTTTTCTTGATTACCCGGCGTAGCATTCTAGAGACTTGCTCGGAATGGGCTTGGAGCCGTCTGATTGCAGTGGTGTTAGTGTTGCCGCTGGGTATGATGGCTCCCAGGATCTTGATCTCTTTCTTGATCGGAATGCTCATACCCTGGACCGTAATAACGACAGAGGGAGTGGGCGGCAAAAGTGTCTTATTCTGTTTCTTGCCACGGTCGATCAGGAGTAACTCGGATTTCTCGAGAGAGCACGCTAAACCATGCCTCGCCGCATGCTGGCACACGACATTCGCTGCTTCCTGAAGTCGGTCTTGAATTTCCCCTTCATTACCGCTGCAACACTAGATCGTAATGTCGTCGGCGTATATAGCGTGCTAAATGCCTTGGGTGCGGTCTAGCTTCTCTGGTAGCCCACACATGGCCAGGTTGAAGAGAAGCGGAGACAAGACCGCTCCCTGCGGAGTGCCCTTGGAACCTAGACTGAACGGAAAGGAGGTCCGATCACCAATACTAATTGACGCTTTCCTATTGGAGAGAAAGTCCCTTACGTGATTATATGTGCAGTCACCACAGTTGATGCTGTTAAGCTGCTCCAGTATTCCCTGGTGGTTGGCATTGTCAAACGCCCCTTATAAATCGAGCGCAAGGATGGCCTTGACCTCACATCTGCCGGGGTTGTCCAGAATATCCTCTCTGATACGGAGGAGAATATCCTGTGTGGACAGCTTTTCTCTGAACCCATACAGCGTGTCCGGGAGAATATCATTATTCCTCAGGAGTCGCTTCAGTCGGGCGTTCACGGCCCTCTCGAACGGTTTACCCAGACACGACGTCAGGGAGATCGGTCGTAAATGATCAATATCGCATGGTCTTTCTGGGCTTGGGAATAAACGGTACTAAAGCCAGTTTCCAGGAGTCGCGAGATCTGACCCTTGTTCCAGCACTGCGTGTTGAATTATTTCACTAATTTTCTGAAGAAGCTGCCGTCCATGTTAAAGAGCATCTTGGTGTTTATCTGGTCCGGTCCAGGAGCGGTGTTCTTACGCATGACGTCAAGCTCCGCCCTCAGTTCCTCAACCGTTACGTCCTGGTCCATCTCCTCATTGGGTGCGCCGGTGCACGCAGGGAGAGGGTACGAGGATCCCAGAGCGAGGAATTTCCGTGCAAGTTCTGCAATGAGGGCTTCGTTGTCCCCTTTATAGCTGTGCAAGGCCTTACAGAGCGTGTCTGTTTCCTCTTTCCGGTTTGAGTTCGACTCAATAAGGGATCTGAGGAGTCCCCATGCTTTAGCCGTTCCCATTCTACCGTTGAGCTCATCACAGAGCTTGAGCCAGATTTGGTTAGCGAGGTTATGTGCATAGTCATCCGCTTCTTTGATGGGTTCTGAAATCTTGCGGATTTAACTTTTACCTTTTCCACCTCCTTGTCAGAGGCCTCCTGGCTTCCCACAGATGTAACAGGTGCGGGTCAACCGCCGGGGTTTTTGCTCCGTGGTGTTCACTTTCGCAGAGTTCCTGGCGACGGTTTTCGTCTGTAGCCCTGTCCATGCCTCAATATCTGTGATGTCTTCGTCTGGCAGACGTGCGATTTCTTGTCTCCACTTGAGCCATTTCACAATCTTAGCCTTGCCAAATGGTTTCCGACTTTTCACTCCGTGAACAGTGCAGGAGACGATGAAGGGATCGCTGCCCAGGGACTCGCCAGTGTTAGACCAGGTGACCTGCAGGCAGTTTTTCACAAGCGTGAGATCTGGACAGGTGTCCCTGCTGACGCTATTGCCCGCACTGGTGGGTTGCAGAGGATCCGTTAAGATTGTGAGCCCTTCTCTGTTAGCGATCTCAAGGATCCTCCTACCTTTCGACACTGGAGGCGTAGGAAGATGAAAAAAAATAGGAACATTCCCCTATGCACCTTGGTTTTGTAGACTGTTCGCTTCCTTCATACTGCTGCGAGGAAGGCAGTAGATTTAACTTATATAGTATAGACTGACGTACGCTTAAAAACCTAACAAGGTTTTTCTGATGTTTCGACTGGGGACCAGTCGTGTGTGTGTGTGTGTGTGCGCGCGTGTGTGTTTGCGTGTGCGTGCGTGCGTGCGTGTGTGTGTGCGTGCTGTGTGTGTGTGTGTGTGTGTGTGTGTGTGTGTGTGTGTGTGTGTGTGTGTGTGTGTGTGTGTGTGTGTGTGTGTGTGTGTGTGTGTGTGTGTGTGTGTGTGTGTGTGTGTGTGTGTGTGTGTGTGTGTGTGTGTGTGTGTGTGTGTGTGTGTGTGTGTGTGTGTGTGTGTGTGTGGAAGAGAGAAATTGCAAGACACGAGTAAACCCTGTTCGAGATATTTGTAGCGTAACTGCGCAGAGCATATATGTGCGGGGATCTGAGTATAGCCGACCACATCGCTCTGGCATTCGCTAGGAGAGAATATTGTTGTGTCGGTCCTGTCACAAGATAACATTAAATGTGACATAGTTAGAAATTATATCGATGTGAGCGAACAGTTGTTAGCCTTAAACTGATCTTTTCGTGACATCTAAAACGGAAACAACTGAAGGACCTCTGACACTTAATGCGTTAAGCTTCTGTTAATGCCAAGCTTTCGTTATTTGTTAAATTAATGACTGCGCATAAAAGACAATACTGGCCCATGAGCAGGAAGTTACGAAGTTCGCAAAAAAGTGTCGAATAATTCTAACAGGTGGCTTTTGACGTCAGAATTTCTTGATTCAAAGTATGTTCAAGAGCATGTTTAATTTTGTCAGCTAAACATTAGAGCAATAACTGTGTGGTAACGCGAACAAAATCAAAATTTATGCGGTGACCGCAACTTATGCGCTGATCACAACGTTGATAATTTAGCATTGAAAGCAAGCAACAATGAGATTTTGTAATGTTTTACTCTAAAATGGGAAAATACCATTTGGCGAAGAATTAAGAGACTGCTTAGAAATCGCCTTTTTCATACAGGTGTAATTCTCCCAAACTTTAGTTAGCCAAGATAACATTCACATTAAATGCGTAAGTCGAGTACAAGAGCCATGAAACAGGACATTTGTTGTTTTTATAAGAGACGCTGGACTAAGTCCTGGTCTATTTATCAGCTGTGGATGTCAAGCAGGCTACCGTGACTACATTTATTGTCTATCAAATGGCTATTTTATTTCAGAAAGCACGCAAGTATGGACTCCTCAATGAGAATTGAAATGGACTGCTGACTTTTGACAACGGGCATGAAAAGCGAAACGATGTGACTTATTTTCTTTCAAGATGTAATCAATAATAAACGGGACACTTGATTCTTCGCTCTGTGATGTACAGCCTTTAAACACCCGATTCACTAATTGCCGAATCAGCTAAGAGGTGCAGGGAGACTCCCAAACTCTTCCACTGAAACGTTATTAACGAGCTGTGTGGGAGGAGGCGCAAAAGTTAAAGTATTTGATATATGCCGATATTAAAGACGGTATCAACTGTGTGGACGATTGATAATAGTACGCACAAAGAACTTCCACTTGTTGAATATTAATCGGTTGTTATATAGGTTAACTAGTCTACACACTCTAAACGGAAATAAGTAAAAAGAAAGTAAGCTTGCTGTCCTCCAGCGCACTCTATTTTATAAAGGCGAGTGCGCTAGAGGGCAGCTTACTCCCTTCTTACTCCAATACAGGCGTATTTGTGTTTGGTGCGCCGCTACTGTTCAAGGCTGTTATTTTAATTGGAAATCAGTAATTTCTACGATGAAAGAACCAACTTACGATGACAATACATTTGTCACTTGGAATACCACGTTCTCGATAGTTTTGGTTTGTTTTTATAAGTTAAGGCGGATCGCGTTTTTTTTTTACACTCGCTTGATGAAATTGATTAAGTCTGACGGTTTTAGAAACGGGCCTGTCAAGTTTTATCTTACGTTCCCACGGGGAGTCCGTTTTACAAGACAAGACCGGTTTCGCGTTTTTTTTTTCTTTTCGTGACGCAGAAAATGTATGGGAGAAACACATAGGGGTTAAAAGGAGGGGGCGGGGGGTTAAGCTCTGCCGTATCGGATTCACGCTGAACACGACGCAATCTACGGCGCGTGTGCGTGCGTGTGTAAAAATACACCGCGAGGAGCTGTGTGCGTCTATTTTGCTGCTGCCACCCGTTCGCGCGCAGTCGGAGTTCGCCCTTGACTTGTTTTCACCCGAGGGCCGACGTAACGGACGCGACACGCGCGCTTTCTCGCGGCCGCCGTCAGCGCTTCTGGGGCACTGTCTCTCAGGCCACCGCTCCACGCTGTGGAGTACGAAGGCGGGAAAAGAAAATAAGGAGCGAGAGAAGAAGAAGAAAAAAATCTAGGAGGACACCAAGAAAGTGAAGAGTAAGGCAGCCGACGGGCGTGTTTACAACTCGGCGATGAAGAAGTCTGCACGCAGACGGATCCGGATGCCCTGCCAGCGCGGTCGCTTTAGCTCGACGTCCCAGCGACCATGGCACGTAACGTTGCAGCACAGATGTGACCGCGCAGTGTGCATTTATATTCCCAGAGTAACGGACACTTCTCTCTCTCTCTCACCATCGAGTGCGCCGATGTTGAGTAACTGCACACGTTCTGCATCGTTTTTTTTTTTCTGCGCGCCTGAAAACTATACTCCGTTTCATACATCAGGTGCAGCGATGTCAAAGCTAGCGCTCTTCTTCGCGCTGCCTGCATCCGCGACCAAAAAGTAGTGCTTTGCTTGTGGTGAGCGAAACGCAGTGAATGCTTTGCCTGCAGCCTTACTATGTGACACATTTCTCATGATCTTGATTAAATGCACTGTTATTGCTGACGACACGCGGTCGCTTTCTAGTGTCTTAGAGCGCTCGGCCACACAACTAGCGCGGAGTAACACGGCTTTATTTTTCCACGCGGACTATTTCCGTAACTTTCGCAGCGTTGCACCTGATGTATGAAACGGAGTATAGTCGACAGAATCCGCGTAGACAGAAACTCCTGCGTAATAAACGCCGACCAATACAACTGGTTAGAGGAAAGACTGGACCTAATTTATTACTGCTTTCCACGTGTGGCTCAGTAGGGTGCGGCCATTCCGCGCGAGTGTCGTGGTGGGCGGGATTCCTGACGTACCAGGCCGTACGCGGTTCGGTAGAGACCCTACGCCGTGACGTCACAGGTGGATACGCGCTCAGATCAGAGATCTCGTCACTATATCTGAGTGGGGTGCCGGCACAAACGCTTTCCAGTTACGAGCGAACGAAGTAGCGGCGCTAGGCTCTGAGACGCTCATCTCGAACACGGCAGAGGGAAGGACGGCCAGGTCGAAAGGCACGTGTTGCATTTAAATCACTTTAAGAGGGAAGAAAAAAGTAAAACATTGCGTGTTGTCGTTCAACTGGGCGGCACCAAATCTCGCTGTTTTGTCTATTCGTTGAAACCTCTCTCAAGTACTTGTCTGAATAGAGAGTAGCGCACCAGTAATAAGTAACGACGCAAAACTGTCAGGCACGTGTTCTACCCTATAGCATTAAAATATAAAATATAAATTTGTGATATAAATTTTAATACGCTTTAAATATAAAAAACACCTTTTACGCGCTAAGCTTGGCGCACCCTTGCCGTGTCAGCTTGAGCAGCTAGCAAGGGTTCTGCTCACTGCTGTCGACCTTGAGTGGCATTTCTAACAAAATGCAGGTCACGGGGAGGTAGTCAGCAACAGCCGTTGGTGCCGAATACAGGCGAATGCTCGACGTGAAAAAGGTGCACCATCGGCAGTCGGACCACCCGTTGGAAAGGTTTAAGCCAGAAGACGTACCCGATACATTAAAAAAAACTTCGCCTCTTTCAATGGCCTAGAAACTGACAGAAAAGAAAAATAACGCCGTTTAAATTGTATCGCTGCCCCTGTCTTCGTCCACTGCAGTAGCGCCTCTGGCTGCAGAATGTAAACTAATCTTAATGAATCTTTCCAGCTGTGAACAACTGACTAATGAGAGCTTGAGAATGTAGTGTAAATGTTAACGAAACATTGCGAAATATTATACGTAGCAGGCACAGGAATGCATCAAACAAATGAGGGCACTCTGCATTATCTTTTTCGCGTTGAGCGTTGAAACTTTTTTTTTTTTGGCTCTACCGGAGTAATTTACTGCTTCTACACTGACTACTTCAGGTCGACCAGAGTTACACATGCCACATCGATAATTTGAAATCTTTACTATCTGAAATAACTCCCCCCTGCTTTTTATGACTGACAGCTGAACGTGGCGACGCTTCGAAGATTGTCGAGGAAATGGAACGGGTTAATTTGTGGTTACATCTGACGTATACATCTCTGGATCTGTGGTTACATCGGTTCCGTTACTTGAACATTACCACAACACCTTAGACTTGAGCTTTTCTTTCATCAGAACTGCTGTCACCGAGCAGACAACTTTGATTTTTTATGCTCCCGGCCGCGGCGGTCGAATTTCGATGGAGGCGAAGTTCTAGAGGCCCGTGTGCTGTGCGATGTCAGTGCACGTTAAAGAACTCCAGGTGGTCGAAATTTCCGGAGCCCTTCACTACGGCGTCTCTCATAGCCTGAGTCGCTTTGGGACGTTAAACCCCAATAAACCATATATATATATATATATATATATATATATATATATATATATATATATATATATATATATATATATATATTATATATATATATATATATATATATATATATATATATATATATATATGCGCGCGCGTGTTGCAATGACATTCGGTCGGTAATGTCGCATAAATATCTGATCAATATGTTCTCTCGTTTAAATGCTAGGGGGTGTTAATTAATAAATGTTGCATTTTGCCCCGGAATCACAATTCCGTGTTGTAAGACGTGTGCAACACGGCGAGCAAGAAATAGCTGGGGCGAGCAGGTGAAATTTATTCCCCCAATTTAAAATGTCATTACATCCAAAAACAATCCGACTAAATAACACAATGCCGGGATTGAGGGCTGACATCTGAAATAGCTAATTTTGTTCAATAAGAACAGTGACACATATATAGCCAACTAGCCCTGCAGATCGTCTTGAGCAGAACATTCGTTCCAGTAGCTCGATCACGAGCAGATGTTCTCCGTCAAGCCGGACAATATAGCAAATCATGTATTGTAAAAGCAATGCATCATAATAACAAATCGCGTGCGAGTTTTATTCAAACTGACGGCGACAGCATAGAAGACAGAGCACGCCAATAACTGAACAATTACTTCACCATTTAGAAGAATTTTTAAGTAAAACATGCGACTTAGAAAACGCCAGTGGCATTCATCCTTCGTTCGAGGTATTACAGTCTGGGTCGGCCTGGAAGTCACTGTCGCGCCGACTTCAGAGCGTCGCGGTCGCGAGTAGCTACTCGGGAGCCGAAGTGCTTTCTCCGCATGCACTCCGTTGTGCCTTTATAAAGGCAGTACGTGCCCTGTGCTGCCGATGTAGCGATAGCGCCACCTGAACAATGAAACACAAAAATAAAGACAGCGAGTGCTGGGAGTTATCGCTTATCTCGGTTTCTACACCTCTTTGTGCCCCCGACAGCGTACAACACCGATAACGTATCCCGTAAGAGCAGGTCACTGCAGACTGAATGACGACGCAGTGAGTGCCCTTTGCGGAGACAGAGAAGCGATATCAGATCGAAAGCTTTGAGAGGTGACATTGTGCTATGCTTTGTTGAGATAAGTGCGGTCGACACACACGGAGATAAGAAGAAGGAAACATCTCACGTGCGAGGCATATAGGTATCAGGCACTGCGACTTTGATCGCCAATAGCGTCTATCGGATCGAACTGAGAAAATGTTATGCGCACTGTCAGTGCACACGGAGTTTCATGTAAAAGCGTCATTGATTGTTTCAGTTTTGTAACGCAGACGGTTTCAATGAAAACCGGAAAATCATTTTTGACTGCACAAAACACACGTATATATGAGCAGTGCGAACTGTTTGAAGAATATTATGGAGACCTGTGTTCAATTTATAGTTACGTACAGTGGCAGAACAGGCATGTAGTGATCGATCTTGCTGCCTTCCCGGTGCTTGCGATTCGCGCACGACAGTTTTTTCATGAGGCATTTCTGATCAGAAAAAAAGGGGATTGACAGTAAGTAAAACGTAATGATTGGTAGGTATAGTTTTATCTAATTTATTTGAGTCTGATGAGGGCGACAAGTCTAAAGCTTAATAGAATCAGCAGTGCAGTGATGAAATGCGGCATGAAAGTTCTTCATCCAATGCTGCGTGTTCTGTACACGCTTCTTACACACAAACATGTTTGTTAACAACTTATAGACGCAAGTGCGGGTATATATGTCTACATACTGTCTATTGAATTGTTGATAGACTTTATAGGCATTTTCTACTGCAGATCTGAGGGCATGCATCTATTTATGGACATTTTGTGAACGTCCTACGAGAATTGCCAATTGATAGTTTACGAAGAAAACCCTATCAAAATTTGAGGCATCATAAACCCATCTTTCTATAACAAGTGTATATTAGGGTTGTCTAAATATAATCCAGGGGACCTGCAGACAAAAATCTACTGTGATATAAAAAATATTCGTAAAAGTGGAACCTGTTGGAAGGAGACGCAAACGTGTACACATCTTACACATGTTTCACGGTAGCAGCGACACGTTGTAACTGCTCAATACGTGGGGACATTTTACGGGGTGAGCTCCCGACCTGCCCCTCGCTGCCGTAAGCGGAACTAGGCGTGTTCTAGCACAGGGTTGAAAGAGTCCACGTAAAGAGCAACGATGAAAGTATCAAATATCTGCCTGTAAAGAGCGCTGTTTCAAGATGCACAATGGGAGCTGATATAGCGAATGGCAGCGTTGGCTGGCTTGGTCTATACGTGGTTATATCGCGGATGTGTGGAATCAGCTAGCACCGGGAGATTTGGTCAAGGAAGAAAGAAAAAGTGCCCTCCACGTGTGTACCCAGTGCGGGAGCACTCTGAGTGAACCAAGGCAAAAACAGGACAGAAGCAGTGAGAACTTGATTAGGCTTAACAGTGAGCGGGAACAATAGCTGACGCGGGAGATAAGCATTGGCTTCTTAAGGCAGCATGCTTGGTGAAGTGTACCACAGGACCTTATTACGGGCGTGTTTGCTAGAGAACAGTCAACACCGTAGCCGTCTTTAGCATTTATCCTCCGTTTCTTCGATCTTGTATATGAAAATTTGTACACACGTTCGCACTCCAGTGCGCAGACGCTGACATAAGCTATGCTTACATCTACACTCGCACAACAGAGCGTGCACATTTGCCATAGAGACAATACACACTCAGACATACATGCTCTTGCACAGAGGCCGCACGGACAGTGCACACTCCAGCATCCATAAAACGAACACATGTGCACACACGCACGCAGAGGCCTCGCAGAAACGAGCAAAGGCCAACATCATGCACACAGGCGCAACAAGCACATGTAAACATGGATCATGCACAAAAACGTACACACATGTACAACGAACAAAAATGCATACAAGAACATGCACACATACTGAACATGAACACATGCGCGCACTTTGACGACGATCGCATGCACACACACACACATACCTCCCCTACAACCCTGCATTCAATACACCGACTATGTACCGCCTTTACCGAAAGTAGCCATACAACGATGCTTGCTTCTTCACTGTATAGCGGAACCCCCACGACACCCCCAGAAACGAAAGCGTGTCTGAAGGTAAGGACCAGGGTTCTCTTTACCTTATAAAGATTTAAAGCTTAAGGGGTAGCATAAGTGCTCAATACATGGTTAAGAAACAAACCGCGTTGATTGGTTACTTTTGGCAAGCAGGGTACATACGTCAGTACGAACAGGCCCTGGACACACGCGCAATCTATATGCGCACACAGGCCATCCATAAACACATCGGCGCGCGCGCACACATACACACAGAGATGCAGACCATGTGTACACGTGCACAAGACTACGCAAATATGTATACCATGGACACATGCGCATGCACGCACACATGCATACCATCATAAACATGCCCACAACACACATATGCACGCACATACTATGAAAAAACGCGCACAGGTCATGTGCACACGTGCGCACCTATGCGCTCGCTACACGTACTATGCGCACAAGCGGAAGCAGAAAGGAAGTAAAAAAACAAAGAATCCTGTCAAATCAAACCTTTATGTCACCTCTGAGGCGGGGAAAAGCCGCCTAAGTGCCGCTCAAGACATTACTCATTCACAGCATCGTTCGACAAGCAGGTGCGGCAAGCCATGCAGGAAGATTACGCAATACCTTTAATGTAACGATGCAGTACACACATCAGGAGGCGGGATGGAAAGAGCAGAAAGGACTTGACATCCGGGAGAGTACATAGCTATGAAAAAAAAGAGGAATAGCGAAGGGATATCAGGAGGAATTGATGAAAGAAAAGAAAAAATCTGGAGACAGTTATATATGCACCTGACAGGTTCGACGCCCCTATCCTGATGATTGTTGCCTGCGGTAGTGCGCGCAGATGCAACAACTTCAAGAGGAGAAGCTGCCGATACGTGTACGCCTGCAAGCGTACGCGAAAACATATCGCATGCGCTATGTTTCGTTGTGATTGCGACAAATCAAGATTTCAGCCTCCGTCTTACGCGCATCGATAGCTTGACTGCTCTAAAGAGCAGGCTTTCGCACGCATGACTGCCAGATGTGCTGACGAATCTTTATCGACTTAGGCAATGGCGTTCGCAAGCGTCATGTCCGGTGGCAGTCATTGTTGTCACACGTCACGTCATTGTTGTCACGGTGATACAATGGGCACAAGCTTTCCCCTGGCCTGGTGTGCGGCTTCTGTAGGGTGAAATGCTTGGAAAATGGGCCTCTGACCCCACCTTGAGAAGAAGAAAATACCTTGTGTCACGGCGCTCTTTGGCCCCAAATGCCCTTGCGCCATAAAAAAATCAACGCGTCCAACGCTGCTCATAGAAACGTTGTCCACTGCAACGGACATAATTCCAAATCTCCCACGTTTGCAATCCGCATGAGGCGGTTCCTCATTTTTTTTCAGTCGTTACAACTTTCAGTGCCAAACACTGAGTTTTTCATTCTAGCCTCTCTTTTCCCGTTGCATCTTTAATGGGTTTGGCGCAACGATTTCAGCAGAGACGTACGTGCGACAAAAACTACTTTCACAAGGCTTCCTCTAGATATCAGTATTTTAGTACCGTATCGATGGCCGCCACAAGTCAATAGTGACCTTGTCCTTAAAAAAAAACTTTACTAAAACATAACAAGCCAGCAACGTATTTTGCAAGGAAAGCTGAAAATTACAAGCTACAAAAATCCAGTCAACGCTTTCTGGCGCAAGGGCGCGCTCTTCCTTGTGCAGGGAATGGTTTAACCAAAAGTTTCAGGACAGGAAGAAGTTGTGGATGGAGAGATAAAAGAACCAATCAGCTACCAATCAGCGCGCACTAAAACAAGGAATGAAGCGGCCCGGGTGGGCTCTGAAGTGACATTGACACGTCAGCGCCTGTATGAATGACTTCATGTCCCACCTTTGCGCTGTTTTAGTGCGTGCTCATGCCAAGCCATCAAGCTTGCGACCAAGCTTCAAGCGCCCCACGTACGGGTCACTGGTCTGGCTGGGATCGTTGAGGCTGGAGTTAAGCATGGTATGGCGGTCACCCACGAAAGGTGTGTATGGGGTTTAGCCTCCCGAAGCGACTCAGGCTATGATGGATGCCGTAGTGAAGGGCTCCGGAAATTTCGACCAACTGGGAAAGGAAAGCGAAAAAAAGTGACATCGACTACTTCGAAGGCCGAACTTTTGTTGAGATTGTCGAAGAGACTTTTGACTCAGGAAATTGTTAACCGTGAGAATGTTCAGTCGATGCCGGCAGGGCAACCTCCATAACTGAAACTAGAGATCTTCAGGGGAAATCCCACACGAGACCGTGACGTCGCAAAAGCACTCGTCTTGAAGTCCAAGAGTGGTATCAGCCCGTTTCTTCTCTGCATCTTCCAGCTCATTTGCATTGTTTATAGAAGCTAAGGAGGGGGGGGGGGGGGGGGGACAAACTCGAGTATAGACATCTGCGACAAAAAAAAAAAAGCTGTCCCAGTTAGGCTCACTCAGTTAGCACCCTGAATTTCTGCTTAGACATCTCGGTATACGTGATCGTGCGACCAATGATTCCGGATTTTGAGACCGAGCACGTAGCAATCGAAATGCACCACGCTCCACTCCTAATTCAATTCCGGTACTCGAGTTTTATTTCTCACGCCTAGATACTGCTGCCCTGTTACTCCCCCACCCTCTTTCCAAAGTGCGCGGACAGAGATAGCCGTATCCGTATCTCCGGTCGAGTCATGAACGATATCCCGAGTAATCCAGATCCGCGGCGGCTTCCCTCGCTCCATGCTGCGTCCTCCGCTATCTCCGAGAGAGTCCAGTATATGCGTTTACTTGTCCCGCGAAGCGACTCGGCCGGTCCTGGGGGAAATCGCGAAAACGGTGCCACTTTCACCCGCGAATCCCAGGAGGAGGAACGCCGCCGCATCCTCCTGCGCGATGCCGAGCGGATGAATTCGCACACAGCGCGCGCCTCTCGCCCAGCAGAAGAAAACGCCATCTCCCAACGCCCATAGCAACAGGATCCCTGCCGAGAAGCTGCTGCTTCGGCTGCTACGCTGCCGAAACCGGCAGATAAAGAGCTGAGGCTCTTCGGCGCACACAGCTGCCGTGCCGTGGTGCGTGCGAAGCGTAGTACGCCCCCCTCTCCCTCATCGTTCCGCGGCGGTGTCTTCTTGTTTCCAATCGTATCCTGCCCTCGGCCGCCGCCGGAGCATTGTCCCGTGCTCGGCCTGTTGCGGAGGCCCGTGGCACGTCGGTGTGGGCCACGCGGTCGTGGACACTGCGCACGCTGGAATGATTCTTCACTGCTGTCGGGGTAGAAGTGCGTGGTTGGAACCACATCTGCACACTTCTGTCCTTTGCATCGTCGTTATTCTTTTGATATTAACACGCGCACCGATGGTCCATCACATCGCACACATTAAAGCGTGTTCTGTCGTTATAATTGAACATGGGCTAGCAGTCTTACCAAGGGTCCACGACCATTGTGGTCACCTACCGTGGGCTAATGAATCGTGACTGAGTCGACCGAGGCGGTGTTGTAATCTAGCGGTTGAAGGATCAAATGTAGCTCAATGAATGGAGCCTGACCGCTCTAAGTTCATTACCGGCGACGTAGCCCTGCTTGGGGAACACATATACCGTATGTACACTCCTCGCCGCAGTCACACATCTGCTTTTATTGATAGCCCAGTCACTAAAACCACCTCCTTGGTTTTTATGGTTGTTTGCTTCATATATATATATATATATATATATATATATATATATATATATATATATATATATATATATATATATATATATATATATATATTTTTTGTGTGTGTGTGTGTGTGTGTGTGTGTGTGTGTGTGTGTGTGTGTGTGTGTGTGTGTGTGTGTGTGTGTGTGTGTGTGTGTGTGTGTGTGTGTGTGTGTGTGTGTGTGTTGTAAAACAGACAATTGGGGTTTGATGCCCCAGCGGCCAGTGCCGCCGAAGGAGAGAAAGCCGAAGAAGACGAAGCTGACGAAGTTCAGTTTTGGCGCTCACGAACGCTTGGCTACGGAGCGCGCTGTGTTAACAGAGATGTTGGCTGTCCACATTCCTTGTTTGATTTGCGTCTTTACAATATATATACAGAGAGAGAGAGGTAAAATGGACGCCGAGGGCAATGTATTTTAAATCAAGACAGGATAAAGATTGGTCCGTATTACCTCCCGAACGTTTTCTTTTCTTTTTTTTTATTGCAAGGAAAGAGAAAATGGATAATTACTTATATTGCAGGTAATTTTACTAAAAAGGTAAACAAAGACGTCAGCGGTGGGGGTTGTAATTTTTAGTAGAGCACATTGCATGTTGCATGTAGTACAAAGAAGGGCCACTACCCGACCCTTCGCAGGTATCCGTTCCTACAGTGCATGCATCGCATTATAAGAAATTCCTAGTTTATATGCCCTTCCAAGATACAAACTTCAAGTACAAATAAATTCACTGAGGACGCATCGGCAACGACACTCCTCGCCGCAAAGATAATATCCTCCTCAATGAGGAGCACGTCACCATTATACGCTGTCACCGTTGCCGGCGACCAATACGTATCGGCGCAGAGGAGAGGCGAAGCAATGGCAGCCAAATACCATAGCAGCAAATGCTACTCTAATAAGATTGTGGTTGATGCGTTAATCATGAGCTAGACATAACGGTTGAAAATGTCTCAGTGCCAAGGAAGTCATCACCTTGAAGTTTTGGAATTTTATATCTCACAGTATTTTTCAAAGCCTGGAAAGGGTTTCCTGACTTGAAGCTTTGAATCGAAGCTTGACACAGCTCATAAAACAGTTTTTAAGCAATGTCTTGAAAGTATAAAATAAAACAGGAAAGAAATAAGCGCTGTTCTCCCGAGGCATGTGAGCAATTGTTGATTGAAAAGCAAGGGTTTCCAGGCATGAAGCTTTGACTCGAAGCTTGACACAGCTCATAAAATAGTTTCGAGGCAATGTCCTGAAAGTATAAAATAAAACAGGAAAGAAATAAGCGCTGTTCTCCCGAGGACTGTGAGCAATTGCTGATTGATTGAAAATGTTGTGCAGAGTAAATATGGCCGTATTACTGGTCTATGAGTCTTGTGTAATTAACAATTCATAAAGCTTGGCAACGTTGTATGCAAGAAAAGAAACAGACGTATAAGATAAGGTAACTTCATGAACTGAATTAAAATCAAAGAGAAACAAACACGCCAACACCACTAACTGCAGGCTGATAACTGTTGTCGGAGCTCTTTGAATCAGAACTGTTCTGCGCGCCGATACTGATTAAGAATGCTAATAACATTGTGTTGCCCAGACTGACCCTTGTAGTTAGCACGAATAACAAGCATATCTGCAGGCTGCTCGCACCCTTGTAGACCAGCTCCACTAAACATTCGACCACAGAAAGATTTTAGCGCGAACTACGAACCTCCCAATAATATTGTTCGCGGGTGAATCTCTTTTCTTTTTCCTTCTGTTTCGCGAGCAGCAAAAGGCCACAACGATACTGCACGCTACAAGTTCGGCGTGTTTTGAATCTCTGAGCTCCCGTTTCCTTTTACACTTCGTTTAATCGTGGTTAACGGCGAGAGCGAGCAGTCACCGCGACTATCGTTCGGCCTTGAACTCACCCTCGGAGATTAGAAGGGAGGAGAAAAAAAAAAGGATCGCAATTCAACGCGAAACGGTGTGTGAAGATTGAGCGAGCAGGCAGACTGGGGGGAGGCTGCGACACACGACTCTGCTGACACGCTGGACACACAACTCCTTTCGTTTGACGCGGCTGCCCTGACGTCATTCAGGGCCTCATTAGGAATGCGATGCAGGCCTCTCGCTTTTGTTTTACTCTTGAGAGATGACGATGAGAAAGGATAGCAGCCACGAGGCGGGAGACAGCAGAGCGTAGAGGGAGCATGTTGCGTGTTACAGTTCAGTTCGGACGGTGCCGGACCGCTAGCGATGCTGTGTGCTCGATGAAGTTCGCATTGGTCGCTTGTAAAGCACAAGAGCGCAGAGCGGGAGAGGTTCTTTAAACCCAGAACTGTCGCGGTACACATCGCATAACATTACCAAGATTTCGGGGCAGGGCAACGCCAGTTCGGCTAAGCCTAGCTGCCTATATCACGTTCTGTCTTGCAGCTACGCGTTCATTCTCTCTCTTTATTACGTCACGAATGATGTCAACGCGCTATTTTTGAAAATTCGAGGCTAGCACCACGTAGTGGTAGCCAAGGGAACTAATAATAATTGTTTTTTTGGGGGGGCGGAAAGGAAATGGCACAGTATCTGTCTCATATATCGTTGGACACCTGAACCGCGCCGTAAGGGAAGGGATAAAGGAGGGAGTGAAAGAAGAAAGGAAGGAAGAGGTGCCGTAGTGGAGGGCTCCGGAATAATTTCAACCACCTGGGGATCTTTAACGTGCACTGACATCGCACAGCACACGATCACCTTAGCGCCTCTCTGGAATTCCTGGTAATGATACAGGCCAGTAATGTTGGAAGCTCTGCGTAACTTCGGGCAGCATGCATGTATGCATGGAGCAAAATGAAACGATGGTCGATATGAGTAGTTAACCTGAATGTGAATTAGGTGTGCTAGCACTTCGGTAATGGTGTTCAGATCCAGTGTTCACTGATGGCAGTTGGTTGGATAACGATAATGGGTTAATGACCATATATGCCGAAGGTCATTCTCTCCTTTGCATTCATAGATCACTGAGAGTCATCATACCAGTCCTGGCGCAGTGGCGCAGCGGTTTATGTAAGTTACAGTGGAAAAACGCTTCCGGTTTGTCCGTGGTGATTTTGGCTTGGATGCTGATGAACAACCAACTCAAACTCGAACACCGAGTTTAGGTCAAACTTCTCGCGAGTCTGAACAGGACAACCAAAGACAGAAATACATTTTCTTTGGTATACTCGCGATAATGAAGCCTTCTCTGCGACTGAAATAAGTTGCGATAGCTCGGTGACAAGCAATCATCGCGAGATCGGACAGCTCGGCTACAACAGTCAAGCGCGCACGCGCTCCGAAGCTGGAAATTGTTGGCGACTTTAAACAGAGGCACGTTGGCGTAACAAGCGCAGAATGCGCGTAGAGACTCTTCGATAAAGCAGCACTCTATAGGTATACTTTTCACACGGGAAACTTTAGAGGGAAAGGCTGCAATCAAGGCAGTCAGGTTCTTTCATGGTCATGGACTGACGGGTTGTTCGAACTTGACTATGTAGAAGTATTGTAACTTATGCTTTGCCTTGTCTGTGACCGCGCTTGACGGCAGCACTTCCTCGTCCCGTACTAAGAAGTCATACGGCGACTATTTTATAAACAGTACTAATCTGCGTCTTTTGTTTCTTTGAAATGTGCCAGCTGCTGCAGACCTGTGCGATTCCTATCGGACGGTACGAAGCGGCAAGCGGACCTCGCATTCATACTTATCAACCAGCGCTATTTCTCCAGTCTGAAGAGAAAAAGAAACCGCGTTCGGTTTGCGGCGTCCCGCGCTTCAATCTGTATCCCTCTACACACAGAGTGCGGCGTACTGTTTCTGTAATCTCCTTTCTAAACTCCGTGACCGGATGTATAGAGGGCTTTTTTGCACAATTCGTATGCATTGCTATGAGATTGTTCTCGGCTGTGCATAGCGCCAATTTTAGTCAGCTGAATGCTTTCTTGTAATATTTCGCTTTAATAATAACACGCATCTACTCAGGAAGAAAAATAATTCTCCTTCACAGACTTTTACTTTAAAACTCAGCGTTATTCGATTGTTAATTTGCTTTTTGTCGACCCAACACCCTGTTTAACTTCATCGCCAGTGATTAGTTGTTCAGCTTGCGATGTTAACTTGTCTCTGAAGAACCGCTGTAACTTTCTTTGACCACTTGGATTTCAAAGCTAGGCATCGCTTAATATTAATAATTATTGGTTTTTGGGGAAAGGAAATGGCGCAGTATGTCTCATATATCGTTGGACACCTGAACCGCGCTGTAAGGAAAGGGATAAAGGAGGAGGTGAAAGAAGAAAGGAAGAGAGGGGTGCCGTAGTGAAGGGCTCCGGAATAATTTCGACCAACTGGGGATCTTTAACGTGCACTGACATCGCACAGCACACGGGCGCCTTAGCGTTTTGCCTCCATAAAAACGCAGCCGCCGCGGTCGGAAGGCATCGCTTTCCAAGTTTATTTATTTATTTTATGTCCGTTTTTACGTCAGCGGATCATGCGAACACCAGGTGCTTTGTGGCGTTCAAAACAGGATGCGGTTACGTGGGAAAAAAAGATGGCTGTGGTTTAGCTCTGTTTAAACTGGAGTGACGCGATAGCTCAGCTGGCCGAGTGGAACTCGCCCAGTCGAATTGCAAAGTCAGTCTTTCGCCGCTCCGTTTCCCTGGTCGTTCCTTCTTCATCTTCGTCCCCGGACGTGGACTCACTCTCTCCATCCCCCCCCCCCCCCCCCCACTCGGTTTCACCGGCGCGCCGTGCCGCCGGCAGCTGCTCCGTACCACGTGACCAACCACGTGACCACGTGGCGGCGCCGCCACGCTGAAGGCTCGAAATGCTAGCGTAATGTAGCTATCGCTACAAAATTCTGGTGGTTCAGCATTGCTAAGCAAGAAATATTGCGCGAAAGCAGAGTTTATTGCAGGTGGACACCAACGCCACCTACCTGGAAGCGCGATTGAGGTGTCCACTGATCCAACTGATCCAGGGAACCAACTATGCGTGTCTGCAACTTCTTCATGGTCGATGCCAATTTACCTAATGTACGCCGGCGGCCTATGCTCCAGTGCCGCGTTTCTGCAGCAGTTTTGTCAATGCCAACGCGTATTGCTGCCGTGTTTCTGCCACAACGTTGCCCACGCCAACGCATGCAGCACACATCTCGCTGTGACTAGCGCCACATAGCTCAAAATAAGAATATTAGTTTGATAGTAGTATTAGTTGATGAAGAAGACGACGTGCAATGCACAGCTGGAGAGTGTGTTGTGCGCCATATACCTGGGGTGAAGAAGAAGAAGAGTGTGTTGCAGTTTAACACGAGGCGTGATCGGCCGCGGTGATAGCTATATTGTAGCTGTTGGCGCAGCCGCGGGTTCGAGTCCCAGTGGCGCAATATTTAACGAATTTATTTATTTATGGCTTGCCCAAGGTCAAGCTTCACTCAAACTGGTGAGCTGGTTTGACCTGGTAAAGTAGTGCTCTCGCGTAAAAAAAAAAAAAAACTCTTCTGTACTACCTTTCTATTTACTTATTATTCGTTCCAGCGGATAGAGGATCCATATCCCCTCATCGCTTCCAGAGTTTCCGCCTCCCGTAAAATTTTGTTCATAGCCGCGCATCAGTGTTATCAGCCACATCGCCGTCGAACCCCGAAGATGACGGAGCCTGCGTAATCTGGTTTTTCAGATATTTTCCTCACCTCAGAACTCTCCTACCGACAAAAGCTGTTCATGGTGTGCCGGACGGCGACTTGACTTTCTGCACGTACCCTAAGCCCTCAACGAGCTTTAGCGCTGATATATGCTACATGTGCAATGCATAACAAATTGGTCGTGTGACTTAATGAATACAGGCATTTCACGAGACGCAAAAACAAAAAAAAAGACAGCGCAAGGTAAGATGTGGCCCAACATTATCGAATCGACGTCACCTATACTGCTTCCTGATTCCTTTTCGAACCCTAGCGCAGGCTTCACTTATTGTGGGAACTGCGAAACGCGCAGCACTTCCGCATTCGCTCTCTTGCGCACTTGCCCCCGCAATCGCTCGCTGGCGTCACGTCTTGGCGATGTTACGCCACCGGCCACAGCAGTGTGAACATGGAAAAGTGAGAAACTTTAATGAGGCCTTGAAAAGGTCACACCCAATAATATCAGGTTTTCCACTTATCGATGCGGCGAGAAAGCTAGTCTGAGAAGGCCTCAGGCACAGACAACAAAATAAAAAAGGTAAAAAGAGAGCAGCTTGTCCATAGAAGGCGGAAGCTGGAATAAGCAGCGTGTTATGCATGGAAATCGCAACGGGTGGCGGCACATCGTTGTTTTCATCAACTGATGCGAACATCAGACAGCTCCGCGGTTCGATTTCCGGCTTGAACAGGATTTCATAGTTTTTTTTTTGCATTTTTACCTGTATGCTTGCGGGGCAGACAAGCCACGAAGGGAGTCCAGCATCACCCTGCCCCCTGTGCCTGCCGCCCGCTCCCTGCCGCCGCCGCTCCTCCACGCTTTGGAGGAAAATGGTCTATAGACAGTCTATAGACAGTGGTCTATAGACAAAAATGGTCTATAGACAGTCTATAGACTCTATTGCATTCCTATAGATCTTTGTTTTTGACTATTCACTCTATTGCATTCCTATAGGTAGTTCTTGTTGACTATTCATAATCTATAGACTGTCTATAGACTGTCTATACGATTTGTATTGCATGTAGGCTGTTCTCTAGCATTTGTCTATAGGCAGTCTACAGACTTTATAGAAAGAAGTCTATGGACAGTCTATAGACTTTCTAAAGAAATTTTTGTAAGCGTGTCCCGCAGGGGATCACAAATGCCCAACATCCTACATTTGTCCATAGGCAGTCTAGAGACTTCATAGAAAGAACTCTATGGACAGTCTATAGACTTTCTAAAGAAATCTTTGTAAGCGTGTCCCGCAGGGGATCGCAAATGCCCAACATCTTACAAGCAGCTTCTCCGACAACTGCGCGCTATGACTTTGGGAAAGCTGGCTCGCACTCCCAGCAAACCATCTGGAGTTTGTCGGTGGTGCAACGTCTTTTACCGACGCTCGCAATCCCCCATGCCCTGCACTTCTTTATCCTGGCAGATTAGGTGTAGACGCACCGCTCGAGCTCTGGACCAGGGTACTTATGTTACAAATAAAAACTTTCCCTCTCTTTGGCTGTTTTTACGAATAAATTCGTTGACCGTGCTTACCGGAGGTTATTCATGTTTTTGCGACAGTATAACAAACTGCGGGGCTCTGCTAAAGGCCGGCTTAAACATGACTGGAGCGAAATACCCTATTGAAAAATGTGTACAGGTTTGAATAGGAGACAAATAGGATTATGGCACATTTCGTTTAACATTATAGGATGAAGCTTCCAAAGCGATTCAGCCTTTGAGTGACTCCTTAGTGGAGGGCTCCGTATAACTACCATTACCCGTGGTTAATTACCGTGCACTTACATCACACAGTGCATGCAAGTCGTGGGTTCGAACCCGCCCACTACGGTAGCACTTCGATGGAGGAAAAATGTGAAAATTCCGTGTACTGTGCATTGTTAGTGCCCGTTAAGAACCCCAGGTGGTCGAAATTATCCGGAGCCCTCCACTACGGCGTCCCTCATAGACTGAGCCGCTTTGGGACGTCCATCCTATAAAGCCAAACCAAATGTGCCATAATCCTATTTGCTGACCCGTTCAAACCTGTATACATTTTTCAGTAGGGTAGGAACACCCAAATTTAAACCTCAGTGCTTGAAACAGGAAGGCGAAGCGCTGATAATTAGAGAGATTGCGCTGTAAGGCACCTTCTCCAAATGTGATCCACTCTGTAACGCAAAATAGGCTAGAGAGCGCGTAGCTATGCGGAGTAGTGTAGCCCAGTGAGATGTTCCGATCAACCGCGTCGGCGGCGAGCGCTCCTCGCGTGATTTTTCTGCGGTGGTTCCTTCATGTCAGAGCCTCAATTCAATGTGGTTACCGTAACTGTTCAGTCTGGAGACACCATTTTGTTTGACAAGGATTGCGAGGCCAGGGGTGAGGACACGCGGTTCTAAATTTGCCTGAAGCGGACTTATGTGCCTGGCAGCTTTGTCGGACGATCTCGTAGTCTTGGCCGCCCGGAATGTGGGCTTTCAGCACAGTAATGTGCCCTTTAAACGCTCAGTCTTTGAAACTAAATGGCTAAACTGTCGTCATTCTAAACGACCAAGATGGACATCGAGGCATGCTAAGCCCAGTGCTAGGCATGAGCTGCGCTGTCGTTGCTGTTTTGTTTCAGCGGCGCCTGTCGGGCCGCTGCAGTCTATCGCGCCTCGGTCATGCACTCTGTGTAGCTGCGCCCGGCAGAAGATACACTGAGCAGATACACGAAGGGATGCCGCGCTCGTGACACGGACACAGTGTGACAGCTCTGACGTCAAACGGTGAAACGGGAGAATGTTACACATCTCTGTTAGACATCTTCGCATGGGACGAAGATGGTCTTCAAGAGGGCGCCGGCACCAACCGCTACGCGACTCTCGACAAATAAGTGCGGCATCACAATAGCATGCAAGGGGCCGGTGGTGTCAGAGGCACGACCTTTTTTTTTTTTCAAGCTTCGGCGGCTTATTTTTGGTAGTATCATTTTGCTTTCTTCGTTTTCGTGCCCTGTCCTACGCGGTAATTTCAGCCCTGTTTTTTCGTAGTCGGATGAGAGTGAAAATGGGCAGTGTTTGTGTGACGCATGTTCGCTGTGAAAGCTCCTGGGCATGTTGCAAGTACGAACGCCTTTATTCCAACGTCAGTGTGATGTTAGGGGTGGACTCAAAGTCAAAGACTACCGTGACAAACAAGTGCGTTTAAAATAACAAGGTAAGTTACAGCAGCAACGTACAGACGGAAAAAGGTGACACGCTAGGCATACACAACTGCAAAACTGCCCTTTCTAGAAACAAATTATCACATGCTAAGAGAAGTAACGAAGAGGTTAAACTTCTCTTTGAGAGGAACACCCTAGTAAAGATCACAAAAGCACTCACCTGATCTGGTTTATCGCTTCGTGTTTTATTATCTAATGTGAGAAGGGCAGCATTGTTCGTCTTTCTTCAAACGATAGATTGAGGTCAGGCATTCCTTGTAGGGCCGCTTTCGTGGCGAAGTAAGTCCTGCTACGCATTAATCCAGAGTTCCGTCACCCATGTAGTGTGCAGGATATTAGCACGTGTGCAGTCCGTCATTGGTGGTCATCATCTGCAGTAGCTTGCCTGGACATTCGAGAGGAGAAGAAATCAACACCCTCGACCCTTTCGTTTCTTTCTTCATCATCATCATCATTTATTATCCCTTAAGGGCCCTGGGTTGGGCATTACATAGGGGGGGGGGGGGGGGGTAACAAGTACAGTATTCTCGTGGTCACATATCGTGGTCTTATCGCGACAAATAACTGAAGCGATAGTTTAGGATGGTGCGTTAATTTTATTTTGTAACTTATGGAACTGTTGTCCGCTTGCACGGACGAAAAAATGCGCAGCTCTTACCCAAACACTAGTAGTGCCCTCCCACGATGAAAGTAGGCAGTCAAGGTGTTCGACGTCATCGACCTCCACTTGGATGGCTCGATTCACGATGTTGGCATCTAACTTCGGTTGGTGACACCGGCCATCTGCTAACCGACTGGAGTGGACAGAGGCGTCAGCCAGTCATCAGTCATTCGCGAGCAAAGTCGGGAGCGCAATCAACGAATCGCTTGGCTGACCGACACGAAGTGTTTGATCATACGGTTTGATGCCTCCGTCCTGCGGGCATTGCCCCCCCCCCCCCCTCCCTCATGCCTTGCGAGACTTAGCGCGCGATTGCACTGAGGAAAGGGGGGAGGGATGGAACAAACCCATTGTTACGAAGACAGAAGAAACGCCAGCAGGCCTGTCTGTCTCTCCTCTTTCCCACGTGACCGTACCGCGCTCGTAGCGTCGTGATGAGCACACGCTAAGCGACCAGTCGCCGTCGTCTCGGCTTCGGCGCGTTTGTAAGGGAAAGGAGATACGAGGAACGGGTGAAGGGCTCTTTTCACGCTTAACGGCCTCTGTGGGAGATGCGCGGAACGCTAAGGGTCCAACGTATGGCCATGCGAGGCGGCGTTCCGTCTGAAGGCGCCAAGGGGGGTTCCTCAGGCGGAGAACGCTTTCCGCTGCTTAAATACTGCCCGTGACACCCTCTTCCGATGACAGTGCAGTTCCTTTGTGTCCGAGGCATTGTTTCTCCTTTCGGCACTGCGAATGCGTCGGAAGCTGTACGGGCAGGCCCGGTGCACTCCGGACAATTATCGGTCAGCCACGCGTCGGTGTCTTTCTTTCCTTTGTCCTTTTTTTTTTATTTCACGAAGGCATGCCAGACCGCATGATCATCACTCTTGAGCAGAAACCAGCGAATGGTTTACTTCCAACAACGACGCAACAAAAGCTATTGCGACTCCGGAGAAACCATGCAGGATGGTGACGAGCGGTTGAAAGCAGCGCGGGAATGGACCGGGAACGGAGTCTGACCGGCTCGCGAGTAACCACAGCCTCCTCTTTGACTACGGAGAATGCATTCGGCCACCGAGGCCTGAGAAATGGTCGATTGTGGCGACTAGCAACAATGCGAAAGGCAGCGTGGGTATGGAAGGCATACTTAGCTGATGGAAAGCGCATCCCTGCGAGCAGGCCGGGCACTTTGTTGCTTTAGTAAGTGGGTGCGGAGAAGAAGCGGCTGCACACGGCGAAAGCATTGTGCTTCTGAGTGCCAGGGCACCCACGCGTACGAGCTGTTAGGGCACCTTTATTACCCACGTTCACTCTCTCCCTTTTCCTGCAACTTCCTTTTCTCTTTCGCCAGTGTGAAGCATAAAGCCGGACGCATGCCTCCATGGTCGATGTCCATTGCACTTTTCAAGCGTGTAAAAGTTTTTCTATTTCTGTTTCTAGAACAGAGCGTACGTAGAAACAAAAAAAAAACCTACTTATTCTTCAGAAGTTCTTCCGTTTATAATGAGCGACTGAAGAAAAATAGAAACAAGACATGAGAGGTCAGTAAATGGAACAGAATAGAGAACGTTGTGACAATACCTTTTGCTCAAGGAATAAGTAATAAGAAGCGCGTGCAACCATTGCTTCCAGCTCAGTAAAACAGTTGCCGAGAACGCGGGCCATGAAAACCTTTTCACACATTGCGTGCACAGGTCGTAGATTTTTCTTCTGCCCACTCTGGTGTTTTTCTGTCAGAGTGTGAGTGATAATCCGCGTTAGATGTCAGACAAGCTTGTAATTTGTTAGTTGCTAGCAAACAATTTCTTATCCGCAAAGAAAAACAGGACAATGAGTGCCGGTGTATGTTGTACGCAATCCAATACACATGAAGATCGAAGAAAAATCTCACCGGCTATATTCAGTTGGTATTGAATTGAAATAGCCTTTATTTTTCCTTGAAGGTACCCAAGGAAGGCTACAGAAGCAAAATTCTGTATTCCTGCCTGACTGGGGCTTCTGTATCCATTAGTCTCAATACAGAAAACACAAAAACATTTTAGCGGTCCCACGTGTATGTTCACACAGACACAACAAAGAAACACAAGTAGTAATTTATGCAACATACCACAAGATGAGAAGATCATTTCGGAATCTCAAAAAATGGAGGAGGAGAATTAATAGTAATTTTCCTAACTGAATAAAAGCACTGTTATATTAGGCTCATATTACATCGCTCTGCCTTGCGAGTTGCGACTGTGCCTGACAGGCCGGAAATGCTCATTATTTCGCCCCTGTGTATTGTAGCTCTTTAAAAGCGGCTTATCAGCAAGTGGTCGTAATTCTTAGCTTAATGATCCCTGAGCTCTCGGGATTCCCCCGCCACATTTGCATGCAGAATATCGACGAAAGTATTTATGTGCTCATTATGCGGTTCTTGGGGCCCGCAGTCGTTTCGTGCGTTGCCCACCGACTTCCCAGAAGTCGATGAGCAATGCAAAAGCTGTGCCATCGAATTTCGCTTTGTGCATTGTTTGCCAACGCTTGTTGTTGTTTTGCAGGGACGCGGGTGTTTGTCCGAATCCCGGACACGAATTTACGATATAAGAAAGCGGATAAAAAAGACGTCGTGCCATCTCCGGCGTTGTGCGCAGTTTTAGACGGCCGCGGCCACCGGTCACGTAGCCTGAGACAGAGAGGCCGGCTCTGTGCCCGTGAGAATAGCCCGCGGCGTTGACGTCATCGCGTGAATGCTCGAGTTTTTCCATGGCTGCACCACCGTGCCTTGATCAAGACCAGACCCTGCTACCCCCTCGTGCTATCGCGTGGTGGCTTTCCCGTCGAGTGTGCACGTACAACTTGGTGTGTTGGGAGCCCACGCCAGCCCGCACACAGACCGTGTGTACCAGTGCATGCGGTGGTGCTGGGAAGAGCAAGTGCACACACACTCAGACACGATACAGGCCATCGAGAAACAGGGGACGCAGACATCACTCGGTTCAAGGGAAGCCACAGGTGGACAACGTTATGTTTTTGTTATGTTTCAACGGGCCTTTGAAGTTAAGCCGTGTTGGTAGGCTTCCCCGATAAATAAAAGGCAAAGCCGATGACTCACCGTGCATAGAGGCATACATTAACCTCTAGCGACCTCCTCGCCGGGACGTTTTCGGTGGCGGCACGTTGCGTAATCTAAAAGAGTAATGCTGCAGAAACCGCAGTCGGGTGCTATAGGGGAGGTTGTGTGGATGTCGCACCTGTTACGTTTCGGCAAGAATGGAGTCGTTTTCTTCGGAACTCGCAACTATATCGGGCAGTGAAGGCGGCTTTCTCCTTTGGATGTTCAGGAACGTCATATCGCGCCGTCTGTCGGGTGTTCCTTGCCCAGTGTTTCCGGTCACTGATAACATACTGCATGTAAAATGCACTCACATCATGCTGCAGAACGACGCAGCTGAGGCCGATTTGTGAACAGTGAAAGAAGACAAAAAGAAGACTCGGCAAACATAATCTGGTGCTACTAGACGCTGTCTTTGACAGTCTTTGCCCAGCACTGCACCTGGACAAGGATCAAGAAAAGGAAATTTTGTAAGCGGCAGACTCTCTGCGGCGATACTTGCTTACGCCACCGGAATGAATATTTTTCTTTTAATGGAACTCACAACTGAGAAAAGCCTGCCGCGGTGGCTCAGTGGTTACAGCGTTCGGCTGCTGACCCGAAAGAGGCGCGGGTTCGATCCCGGCCGCGGCGGTTGAATTTCGATGGAGGCGAAATTCTAGAGGCCCGTGTGCTGTGCGATGTCGGTGCACATTAAAGAACCCCAAGTGGTCTAAATTTCCGGAGCCCTTCACTACGGCGTCTCTCATAGCCTGAGTCGCTGTGGGACGTTAAACCACCATAAACCATAAACCAAAACAACTGAGAAAAGGGTGCTTTAAGGTTAGGCATGCGTATAACTCATGACTGGGGGTTAACCTGCCCCCCCCCCCTCCCCCCCTCCAGATTTTCTTTCGGATCGAGCCTTCATTATTTATTTATTTATTTTATTTATTTCCTTATGATGACATCAAAATGGTTCTCCGCACAGAAAGTAGGAAAATATTCCCACGGCCCAACTAGTGCTCTTAAGTGCGGCCTTTATTGGTACAAAACAGACGATGTCTACGGAAAGCAACGACTGCTTTATTTATATATATCGGCTAAAGATAATGAACCATAAAAAGGAAGGTCATGAATGAAGAAATACCTGTAAATTACCTGGCATCTTTGTGGCATCAAAGGTGGCATCTTTTTCTCCACATTCCGGCCCTAGCCGCAACGGCCAAACAGCATCCAAGCTTGCTTCGATCGTTCGCTTATTAATTCGTGAACAGCTAAGGTCGAGAACTAAGGAAAGAAACACCCCATTACTTGGTTAAAGAAAAAAAACGTATAAATTGCGGAAATTAGCAACACCCGCTGTTAAGGTTGTCTTCAAAATACCGTAGCTGTTCCCAGCCGGGAGCGTAAACACAGAGCGCTCGAAAAGCATCGGCGGGCATCGTTGAACAACTACTGTGTAGGAGGAATGTTTTTGAATGAAACACATTCGCCATTCAGGCGCCGCGAAGTGGAAAACAATTCTGCTGCATGGATGGCTCTCGCTTCAGGGAATCCCCGCCGCGAGCCGCGCACTGCGCGCCGTGCGGCGATGAAGATGTGGCTGGACGTGAGCGGCATGCACCTGCCCTGTGCTTCGCTCGCAGTGAAGAAGCTCTGCACTGCGCACGGCGTGGGCGCTCCGAGAAGCGAAGTCCCTTTCCGTTCGACCTTGGACGACATATTCGCGATCGGCTTGTAACAAGCGCCGCTTATGCCGTCATTACACAACAGGTACTATCTCACCTGGACGTATATTTCTGCTTCCAAAGCAAGTGTTTACACTTGCTTTAGAAACACTTGCTTCACAAGTGTTTACAGAAGTATTGGACGTATTTCTTTTTACCCTTCAGGTCCCTACGCTGCACGACCATATGCGACCTGACACGGTTTGTAACGGCCTGTAACAAGATCTCACGCTTTCGAGCGTGTGTCCGGCGTGATGAAGAAGGACAGCACTGTAAGTAACATTCGCTTGGTGAAAGTAATTGCGCGACTGCGTAGACTGGTGTGCGTATCATAGAAGCGACATACGCCTATCGTTGCTCCGCGTACTGCTTTTTCGAGCCCTGAGCTTCTTCCTGTTGTTCGACACAACAAGGGCCCGACAACAACAGTGGAGCGAAGCCGGCCTGTCAGGCTGCTGCAAAGCTTGTTTTCAACGGACAACGCTGCGCATAATGGCAGTTGCACAAGTTGGCATCAACGCCACTGCAATGACGATCGAATGAGGCGAGGTATAGCTTCGTCTTCACGGCCGCGCGGTGCGATGCCTTGAGACCTGCATATGAATTAAAGTCCTGAAAGAGGTGGCTTTGCGCCTTGACGGCTTTGGATTGAGCGAGAGATATCAGCTACGATGGACACAAGCTTGTGGCGTCACAGAAAGTGGCCACGGCAGCCTTTGAAGCGCTACCTATTACAATGCGATGCGAAAAGGGCGCTTAGATGCAATTCCCGTGCAGCCAGAGAGCTTTATTATCAAACCGTAACTTCTTTCCAAGAGAAATGAGTTTCCCGCCCACCTTGTTGTCCTGATGCTCAGCAGCAAGAAACGTGCAGGATACTTTTACTGTCATTGCTTACCTCTGGACAGATTGGTTTTCGTGCACTTTGGCACAAATATTGACGCACGAACGCTTTCCCAGACATTTGTCGTTTCACAGAAGGCGTTCTTGGTGGATTCACCCTGCCCTGCATGCCCAAATTGCCACGAGCCTTATGCTAACCTGGAACATTCCCTATTCTCCTACACCGTTGCCACTGAATGCCCCCATTACCATACCCCTGTCCGCCAACGTAGACGGCCTGGCTAGCCTCGGACCTGCTGGCGTACTAGATGGATTGATGACCCTGCTGCAAGATATTCTCGAGGCTCACTGCTGCGTCGTAATAAATTTGTTTCCCCCTCTCTCCTCTACATGCCCAGACCAAATGAGCATTAGCTACCTGTGCAGTTCTACTCCGTTACCCTGCCCAGTTTCACTCACTGATGCCTACAGTGTGTAGTTACGTTCAGGAATGCCTACCCTTTCCGGTTCGACTCGTTATCGCCTACCTTGATCTTTTCGACACAGAATTACCTACCCTGTGCAGTTCGACTGAGTAGACTCTCTTGTGCAATGACTCTTTGTTGCCATGTACAGATCGATTCATTATTTTTTATCATGCGCAGTTTGCCTCAGTATTGCCTGCCCTGTGCCGTTTGAGACAGTACTGGCCACTCTTTGCAGTTCAGCTGATTATTACCTACCTTGTGCAGTTCGACTCATTATTATCTGCGTGAACAATTTGACTGAGTACTGACTACTGGCTACAATGTGCAGTTCGAATGTGTGCCATCTTGCACAGTTCATTCACTACTGCCTACACCATGCAGCTTGACTCAGTATTGCCGACCGTGGGCAGTTCGACACAGTGTTAATCATACTGTACAGTCATAGTGAGAAAAAACTATTTCACGAGGTCAAACCGGATCATCAGTTTGTGTGAAGCTTGACCTTGAGAGTGACCTTGGGCAAACCATAAATAAATATTGCCGCGACTAGGATTCAAGTCCGCGGCGGCGCGAACAGATCAGCTTTCGCTGTGCACTGCGCGAGAGCACTATGCTACGCCGCAGCCGATCACGCCTCGTGTTAAACTGCAACACTCTCTCGCACTGTTCATTTCACATCTTCTTCTTCGTCAACTAATACTACCATCAAACTAATATTCGCGCTTTGAGCTATGTGCCGGAAGTGACAGATAGATGTGCGCTGCATGCGTTGGCGTGGACAACGTTGTGGCAGAGACAAGACACCAGAGCAATACGCGTTGGCGTTGACAAAACTGCTGCAGAAACGCGGAATTGGAGCGTAGGCCGCCGGCGTGCATTGGGCAAATTGGCATTGGGGATGAAAAAGTTGAAGACGCGCAAAACTCGCTCCCTGGGTCAGTGGACACCTCAATCACGCTTTCAGGTACGTGGAGGTAGTGTCCACATGCAATAAACTCTGCTTTCGCCTACTATTTGGCCGCCGGCGTGCATTGGGCAAATTGGCATTGGCGATGAAAAAGGTGAAGACGCGCAAAACTCGCTCCCTGGGTCAGTGGACACCTCAATCACGCTTTCAGGTACGTGGAGGTAGTGTCCACCTGCAACAAACTCTGCTTTCGCATACTATTTTTCATGTTTAGCAAAGATAAACCGCCAGACAACTTTTTTAAGTCGTATTTCTTATCTCAAGGCATGAAAAAGGGAATTATTGCATGAATTGAAACAGATTCGCACATATGATGGTGCTCTGAAGAGACAGATACTGCGTTTGCTTCGTCCAAGCAACATGGGAACAAGCACTCTCCTATGAGAGACCCGCTGCAGTCAGATGCCGAGTCTTCATCGCTTTCTGTGCCGTGTTTTGACTCTGTCTTATACCTACCCTGTGCTGTTTCACTGGTGACTACTCGTCTTACGCAGTTAGACTCAGTATGGTACCTATTTCAGTATCGCTCAATGTTGCAAAAAAAAAAAACACGGTCCCTGACTAAACTGACCTTGCAGTACGCTATCGTGTAATTTTCGTACGGTACCTATCTATGAACGATAGGAATACTGCTCGTCTACGAAACACCGCTACCACTTTTTTGTGAGAAGTTGATGTTCGAACTCCTTTGGCACAGAGCAGTGTTTTGTCTCTCACTAAGATCGGGCGAAAACTTCTTCCGAGATTTACTCTCACTCAGAACACATGTCATAGCACCCCCCCCCCCTTCTCGCCCACGGTAAACCATCGTTTATGCCTGTGGTTTTTCGAGCATAATAGCATTCTTATTCTTGCATCGAGGTGACGCGGCCAGTCCTGGATACGCTGGCTATGAACCTATTGGGTAGGTGCCTTCGCTCCACCCATCCAGAGTGAAAGGGCGACGGACATAATTAACCACGCGGCAAAATGTATAAAAAGTGCAAGCGGGACGAAAAAGAAGCGAGAGGGGTGGAGGCAATAGACATTGCTTTAAAAAAAAAAAAAAAAGTTACCGTACCTGCAGGCCACAAGCTCCGATGACTTTCTTTCTTTTTGTCTGTCGAATCTCAGAGCCTTGAGTAGGCGCCATTTGTTACCGCGTGTCCTTCCCTTTTCTCTCTCTTTTTTTTCGCCCGCAGTGGTTTGCTGCGCTCGTCCCTCCCGTCTCCATGTCAGCTCAGCCACGGACTGCTTGCGGCTTTATATCTTGCTCCAACACTTATTATGTTTCAGGCGTATTTTCTGGCGCCCTTGAGTCCAGCCATTAGGCCACCAGACGTGATGCGCACCTTGGAATGAGCTTCAACCGCTTTACTCATGCTCTGAGGCTCCAGCAAGAAAAAGAATGCTTCCAAAGCCGTCGATTTTTTTTTGTTGCTTTGTTCCTCTTTTTGTCAGGCGCGTCCTCGTTTCGAATTAAGCTCGGTACTGAAAGTAAGATAATTAGGCAACGTAGAATTCGTTCTATAGCCAGCCCGCGGTGCAAAAAAAAAAAAGAGGCGGAAACGGGAAAACGGCGAATGTCGAATTCGGGTTTTATTTCATTATTCGGCGCGTCAAAGAGGAATTCGCCATAGTTGGCCGCGCGGAATAAAAGCCGGTCTTCGTGTCTTACCTGTGGAGAATTGAAAAACAATCCTAGACGGCCAAGTCGATTTTCATTGTTGCAAAAGCCGACAACAACGCCCATACTCGCCAGCATGCCCAGCTGCCAAAAGACAAACGTGAAAGTATGCAGAGCCATATGGGACGCTTGTGCGCTTAGAAACTGTTGAAGATCCCTATATACCGAGCGCCTGGCATGAAATACGCAGGATACAATATTAAACGCCAGTTTATGAGCCTTTATTACGCCGAGAGTCACATACAAAACAAAATGTCTGCCTCACACACGGAGACAATCGCTTGCAGTGTGGAAAAATTATCGGGAGGAAAAGAAGTATTTTTCTGAAAAATTTCCGTGCGAACACTCCGAGTATAACTCCGTCTTAGAATTATTAACGCTGCTCGTAATTAATTTTTTAGTACCACCTTCGATAAATCGCGAAAAGAGGTTTGGTGTCCCACATTTTTCTCTACATCCTCTTGGTAAAATTCCAAAACATGCGCTCTTCCACATTACTTACGTATTGAGCAGTAAAGCCAACTTTAAGGTTCTCAGAGGGCACTGGAAGCAAAGTCATCCAGCATCGACTCTTGAAAGCTGTTTCGACGAAGCGCTCCTATGCGCTGCAAATAAAGTAACAGTACTAGACTCAAGATAGACGACAGTCTGCAAAAGGTTTTTCAGAATCCTAGTCCATCTGTTTTCACTCAGAAAAAAACGGAGTTATTTTTTATTCGAGAACAGCACGCCTCCATGCACCAACAACTTTCCGCAGTATGATCCACGAGAAAAGTCCAAGGAGGGTTTGCGATAAGTAAATACATCCTGTCTTCTTACGAGATACAGACGATTATCTAAGATGGGACTGGATTCAATTTCCTTTCATTTCTGTCTTCCGGTTGGACCACAGAAAGCAGTGATGTACAAACCATCCTTTTTTCCGGAATTTGGGCCCTGTTGCGAATACCCGGAAATACATCTTAATGTGAATATCGGTGCACAAAACAGCAAGAATCTGCTAAGAGTTAACGACTGTATTGATAAATTACATTTCGCGATCCGCAACCTTGGTCACGCATTATCACAGGCGTGACCAAGGGAGTGCCCGGCACAGCGAATGCTGCGGTGCCGTTGGACAACGAATGCGGATCCATGCATGAAGACACAGCGGACGGAGAAACGAACTTCGCAGTTTCAGTCCTGCCACATGGCGTTCTAAGGAACAGAGATATCCAATTAGTGTGAGTAGTTCATTTTCTCAAAAAGCGTTGGCGCTACAGTCGGCTGCAAAGGTCCACAGAACGAAAAGGAAATTTATTTCCCATTTTAAAACAAACGGTATCTCTTCATTCCCTTTCCTTCTTCCTTTCTTTCTTTTGTATCCCTTGCTGCATTTCTTCGGCTCTTTAGTTGCGGAGAAGTAAGCTTGTGGGAGAGGCTAATTTTTGTGTCTTTCACCAGACTTAAGTTTGAACAATTAGAGCCACCCGCCGCGGTGGCTCAGTGGTTAGAGTGCTCGACTACTGATCCGGAGTTCCCGGGTTCGAACCCAACCGCGGGGGCTGCGTTTTTATGGAGGAAAAACGGCAAGGCGCCCGTGTGCTGTGCGATGTCAGTGCACGTTAAAGATCCCCAGGTGGTCGAAATTATTCCGGAGCCCTCCACTACGGCACCTCTCTCTTACTTTCTTCTTTCACTCCCACCTTTATCCCTTTCCTTACGGCGCGGTTCAGGTGTCCAACGATATATGAGACGCCATTTCCTTTCCCCCAAAACCAATTATTATTATTATTATTATTATTATTATTATTATTATTATTATTATTATTATTATTATTATTATTATTAATTAGAGCCAACGGCAGTACAAGTTGTTTGCATTATTACCAGAGGATGTAGTAGGCGTGAGACGAAAAATTCTACAGTCGAATTTTGCGAGGATTTTTTCCTTGTATTCTACCTTCGTCTTCTTTAGAAAGTCCACTCTTGCGTTTGAAACAAAGGCCGTGGGTGGGCGAGGAGGGGGGGGGGGGAGATCACGTTAAAAACTGTCTGTGAGCAGGTTGGTACTCACGGTGGTTGGCACGATGCGCTATTTTTGTTTCTTAGTACTCTACCCCTGCTGTGTTAGCCCGAAGCCCTAAAACGATGAAAGATGTGGATGTCACAGCATAAGTAGCGCGTGTTCTCAGGGAACGAGAAAGGGCCGGATGCGATCCATTCAAGCCATTTGGGAAAACAGCGGTTCCCGAGCCTGCGGAGAAGCAAGCAATCGAACATACATCACAACGGCCGCATTCTTCGTACGTTTTGCTCCATTACCAGCCGACGACTCACTGCGGGGCGACGCAGCTCCGAGGTTCGAGCCCTGCTGACGGAACCGATCGTGCCGGGGGATGCCCGGCCGTTTTTTGGGGGGCAGGCCCGCCCGCGCTCACGACCGCACGCACGCGAGCTGTCAATGGTTTCCCAACGGGAGCGGGGCCCGTTTCCGCTCGTCAGTGGGCGCGAGGTATTTCAAGTATCTGCCGAACAGGCTAAAAACAGGAACCACGGCTGCCTGTGAGGAGAGACACGAGGAACATCGCTGTCGATTCTTAGCACGCAAGCACAGGCCGCTGGCAGCTTGGGCCGCTGGCAGCATGCCTCCGGGGCGGAGCGTGTGCAGTGCTCCAAGTGTTGCAATGTGCGGCGGCGTGGGCGATTTGCGCTGCGCGCACCTCGGCGTGGGCAGCTGGCTCTCACTGTGAGCTGACCGCGAAAGGATCCCTTCGCTTTTCTCGTTTTCACGTGTCGCCTTGAAAGCAAAATAGAGATGAAACACAGAAATAGGTTTTGGGTTTGACGCGAGCAAACGTTTCAGCTTCCTGAATAGCTAAACAGTTTATTTGCCCGCATCGTGCGCGCTAACAGGTGCGTGAGTTGGTGGCGACAGGTTTTCAGGACAATGAAATGGCTGAATTGAATTGACTGATGGGTAAAGGAAATGGCGCAGTATCTGTCTCACATATCGGTGGACACGTGAATGGCACCGTAACGGAAGGGATAAGGATGGACTGAGAGAAGAAAGGAAGAAAGAGGTGCCGTTGTGGAGGGTTTCGGAATAATTTCGGCCACCTGGACACGTGAACCGCGCCGTAACGGAAGGAATATGGATGGACTGAGAGAAGAAAGGAAGAAAGAGGTGCCGTTGTGGAGGGTTCCGGAATAATTTCGGCCACCTGGGGATCTTTAACATGCACTGGCATCGCTCCTGTTTATTGGTTTGGGCAGAGAGTTCAATCTCGTGCTTATGCTAGGGGCAGTGGAGATTAGGCTAGGAACTTGAAGAACTCAAGGGAGCTGAACGGTAGGGAAATCGGTCCGTGATTCTGACGCAGTTAAGCCGGCGTCGCAAGAAACGTGACAAGTGCTGGGTTCGCGGCCTTCTCTGGCCTGAGTCAAGTGTCCAGTTTTTCTCTTTATCTGCCTCGCCTTGGGCTTTTTAGCGGTTTTAGCAGCCGCAATATTATGCACTACTTACTAATTCTGTCCCCACCACTATACCTCGGGGAATTCCACTGACTACATTGCTTCAGACCCGCCGCGGCGGCTCAGTGGTTAGGGCGCTCGGCTACTGATTCGGAGTTCCCGGGTTCGAACCCGACCGCGGCGGCTGCGTTTTTATGGAGGCAAAACGCTAAGGCGCCCGTGTGCTGTGCGATGTCAGTGCACGTTAAACATCCCCAGGTGGTCGAAATTATTCCGGAGCCCTCCACTACGGCACCTCTTCCATTCTTTTTTCACTCCATCCTTTATCCCTTTCCTTACGGCGCGGCTCAGGTGTCCAAAGATCTACGAGACAGATACTGTGATATTTCCTTTCCCCAAAAACCAATCATTATTATTATTATTACATTGCTTCGGTATTCTCTGTCCAGTATATTCAACCAGCTGATGTGCCCTTAGGCACGTTTTTCTTCCGTGTTATCCTGCATTGCGTTTTCTTATTTTTCTTTTTGCTGCTCGCATTGTTTCCTGCAATACTTGACGGCACGCGCATCCCATGCATTGCTTTATTGTTCCCGCGAGAAAACAGAGTTCAGTCCAAACGTCTCTCCCAAAACATACCGGACAAAATTTCCTCAAGGATCCACCCCTTCACCGAGCCGTCATCGGGGCGCTCATTAATCTGCACGTGCAGTGAGCTTCAGATATCTACTTAAGGTGACAGACTTCAGAAGCCTGAACTTCCCAAAATCTCATAAGCATGAAGCCTGAAGCCATGCAGTGAGTCAGTGCCGCATGAAAACACAGTGGAAGTCGAACTTCACTCCTGATTGTTATAAGGCTGCGAGTTTTTTTTTTTTTGCAGCGCTTCTGTACAGCGTAGACTTTCACAGTACACTGTACGCAGTGCGCCATTGCACAGACAGGCACAGAGATGCGTAAAGCATTCATAATGCACACTTTCCGTTCAATATATACGTTTTCTTCGAGTGTGAATTTAATTTGCGTTAAGTTTCGTTCTCTATTGTTAAAGCTGTAGTGTGTGCTCTTTTTGTCTTTTTCATTTGACTCTACAAAAATTGTGTGCGTTCTTTAGCAATTGAATCCTATTTCTGAATGAGATTTCTTGGAGTTGTATGTAGGCTGCGTTCTTGTTTTATACGTTTCAATGTATATGCGACTGTGTTCTTTGCTGTCTGGTGTATTGAGGGCCTGTTTGTAGTGTATGGGCTTTCAAGCTGTCCCTTTATGTTGATACAATAGACCCACAGCAGACATATGGATAACCTAATATTTTATTCGCCCCCACAGCAAAGGCTGTTAGACATGCTTAAACGAAGAGCAAGCCGAGGACTGTCTCCAGGAGCTTTGACTCGCGTACATTGCCCATTTTATGGTGCATGTTAAGCTTCCCTTCACCACTGTTTGACGAAGAGCCAGTGAACGCTATTCTATATATTTGGTACGACGTTTTTCCGGTGTTTCAATCGCGGCTGCCGTCGTAGTACTCAATTCCTCGCTGGTCGCACAGCACTGCAATGCCCTACCGAGCATCGGCGTCCCCGCCCGAGTGAGCACTGCAAGCGTGAGCACTGCTCTGTCTGTCCTCCTAACCGGAACGCGGAAAAGGGGCCAGGAATATCTGTGCTCGCGAACAAGGCGTGCTACTGATTTTTCGCGCACTTTCCTGGTACTTTACAGACGGCGTTACAAGAGACCTCTTTGTCGCGGAGTGAATCCCTGCTACGGAGGCAAGCAGCTTTTAAGAGCGTTAGCTCTTATTCATCAAGTTTCTCGATTTTTTGGGGTCTGCTACCACCTCCCTTCGGCGCGAAATTTTTCAAGTCTGAGGAATTCAAAATGGTGGCCCCCATAGTAAATCGAAATAGCAACCCAATTGGTGATTGATTGGTGACGTCATTAGTATATCGAATTCGTGATTGATTGCTGACATCACTGATGTATCCAAGATGGCCGCCAATTGATGACGTCACCGATAAATCCAAGATGTTGGCCGCCATAGGAAATCAATAGCAACCCAATTGGTGATTGATTGGGGACGTCACTGATATATCCAATGGGTGATTGATTGGTGACGTCACTTGTAAATCCATAAACGTACAAATTAGTATTTTAATTGGTGTACCTCACTTTAATCTCATTCATATCAATTCTAGTAAACAAAACATCTAACGTTCATTACTTCACCCGCCGAGGTGGCTCAGTGGTTAGGGCGCTCGACTACTGATCCGGAGTTCCCGGGCTCGAACCCGACCGCGGCGGCTGTGTTTTTATGGAGGAAAAACGCTAAGGCGCCCTTGTGCTGTGCGATGTCAGCGCACGTTAAAGATCCCCAGGTGGTCGAAATTATTCCGGAGCCCTCCACTACGGCACCTCCTTCTTCCTTTCTTCTTTCACTCCCTCCTTTATCCCTTCCCTTACGGCGCGGTTCAGGTGTCCAACGAGATATGAGACAGATACTGCGCCATTTCCTTTCCCCCAAAACCAATTATTATTATTGTTCATTACTTCGTCTTACAGACGGTGGCGACATCTTTTATTAATTTTCTCGAACGCACGCTCTTTCGGAAATCTCTGCATGGCCCGAGCACGATGACCGAACAATAAGCGTGAAACTTCCCATGAATATAATTTAACTCTCAGTTTCAGCCCACTTCATCTTTAAGTTTAATTTTTAATGCCCGCGGTGCTTCATGCGACCACCGCGTTGATTAGCATGCTGCCTGTCTATTTCATTTTATATTGCAACTTTTGGCTCCTATTTTCGACTGAATCACTCGGTGGAAGTGTGGGTATACATATGGCGTTTATACGGCTGTTTAACGAATACCCTGCGATGCGGTAGCTCAGCGGTAGTCATTACACCAACAGCGAATCAACGTGGTACACAGTACGCGGCCCCTGACGCTGCGCCAACTCACGCAAGTGTCGCTGGTGCCTCCGTCCCCAAGCCTTCTGAGGCGGACTGGAATCGGCATAGGGGCATCCCGAATCATGGCCCATCAACACCTCAACAGCCGATGTTCGCAGGCACTGCAACAGGAAGACCGCTGGCACAGCAAGCACCCAAAAGCATGATGGGAAGAGCTGACACGGCAACCGAGATCTCGGCAAACACAAAGTACTCAATCAACGTGGTACACAGTACGCGGCCCCTGACGCTGCGCCAACTCACGCAAAGAGTCGCTTGTGCCGCCGTCTCCAAGCCTTCTGAGGCGGACTGGAATCGGCATAGGGGCATCGCGAATCATGGCCCATCAACACCTCAACAGCCGATGTTCGCAGGCACTGCAACAGGAAGACCGCTGGCACAGCAAGCACCCAAAAGCATGATGGGAAGAGCTGACACGGCAACCGAGGTCTCGGCAAACACAAAGTACTCCGCCACGGCGGGCACTGGCAACGCAAAGTCCGTGGGCAAGGACACCCATGCCTTGGCGCGATGCTCAAGCAGAACTTTCCGGTGGGACGCTCGTCCGGCCCTTATCAAGCGTCGCTGCTGAAATCACGATCAACCTGCAGCGCCGCCGCCGCTTGCCACGTGGAACCCGTCCAACATGCCCAGGGGCCAGTTGAACTCGGGTGCAATCGATCCGCACGTTCGTTTAGGGCAAGTCGGGCTGGGCCCGCACAGCCACGAGAGAGCGAAGCGGCCAAGGTTACAAATAACAACTGGCATCGCGATTGCATGCAGCGAAGCTGTACGATTGACTGAGATTTATTAAATCCGCTGCTTTACACAAGTCGTCGTCATCGTATAGTATGTAGGCAAAAACCGAAGGCTTTTCTCTCTAAAGGTTCCCAGCTAGAATGGTGCGTCATGCTTATCAGCCATTAATAAACATTTTCAGAACAGGTGGGCCAGTTGGTCTGACATGTCGAAGAATAAATTTTACCAGCCGAAAAAAAGGTGAGGGACAAGAGAACTACACAGGACAAGGCTGGTCCAGCCTTGTCCTGTGTAGTTCTCCTCTTGTCCCTCGTCTTTTTTTCGGCTGGTAAAATTTTTTCTTCGACGTGTCATACCAACTGGCACACCTGTTCTGAAAATGTTTATTAATGGCTGATAAGCATGACATGTCGAAGAATAAATTTTACCATGACATGTCGAAGAATAAATTTTACCAGCCGAAAAAAAGACGAGGGACAAGAGGAGAACTACAAAGGACAAGGCTGGACCAGCAGCCAACGGAGTCCATTTCGATGTCACGAGTTTGAATCGAGTGGAGGGGAATTTTTTTAAATCCCATTTTCTCAGCAATAAATGCGTATGTTGCTGCTCTGCAAAAACATCACCATAGCCATGAAGAATCATAGCTAGGAATTTTACTATGAACAACTATTAGACGGAGTTACAGGCAGGGTCATTTTCATCTCCTTGTTGTGATCTATATTTGAAACTGTTCACACGGTTTATTTTTTGTTTGTTTGTTTGTTTGTTTGTTTGTTTGTTTGTTTGTTATACCCTCGAGTCCAGTCAGTATTTTTAGCCTCAGTCAGTGCGGCTTTTCGTTGTCCGCCATTGTAATCGGTGAAGCATTACTGTCAACTCTCGATATAGGGCTTACTGTGAGAGAGAACGGTACTAACTGGCTTGTGTGACCACACCAAATACAATTTGTCGAGATGGACTACGATTACACCTTCATGGGTCGAAAACTTCTCTTCCTCTCCGACGATTCTTCATCACCGACTCTCTTCTGCTTTGATCGGCCGCCGCTGGGCTTAGCTGAAGCTTGACTCTTGTATCGGTCCCAACCGCGATTATTAATGTACTTTTTGCAATCTGGCGATTGTCTCGCCTGTTGCTCGCTTTTACGTTCCCGACAGGGACGGGACGGCTAATGGTCACTTGAAGAAGCCTGCTTTCCTGGCGACGGAAATGTCCACAGATGGTCTGTGCTGTGTCCATGGCCTTCTTGGCGTCACTGCATGAAAAATCATCGCGGGGGATCATCTCTGAATAAATGATGAGATCACGAGCCCTCCTCTTTTTGATTTTGCTCACGGCTGGCCAAGAAGTGCTCCTCGTACCAGAGAGCCGCCGCTCGTCACGTCCGCGGGCAGATGCGTCTTCGGAGAGCTGTACGTTCTCCATAGCTCCGCAGTTGAAGTGAACAGAACTGCAGGGCGTAAGTGGTCTGCGTGTCTTAGGGAACAGTACTCAGTTGGAGCTCATCAGAGCCAGCTGACACCGACTCCAAAATTAAAGAAAAGAAAGAAGAAAGAAAGAAAGGAAGAAAGAAAGAAGAAAGAAAGAAAGAAAGAAAGAAAGGAAGGAAGGAAGGAAGGAAGGAAGGAAGGAAGGAAGGAAGGAAGAAAGAAAGAAGGAAGGAAGGAAGGAAGGAAGGAAGGAAGGAAGGAAGGAAGAGGTAAGGAAAGAAAGAAAGAAAGAAGAAAGAAAGAAAGAAGAAAGAAGAAGGAAGGAAGAAAGAAGAAAGAAAGAAAGAAGGAAGGAAGGAAGGAAGGAAGGAAGGAAGGATGAAGGAAGAGGAAGGAAGCAGAAGGAAGGAAGGAAGGAAGGAAGGAAGGAAGGAAGGAAGGAAGGAAGGAAGGAAGGAAGGAAGGAAGGAAGGAAGGAAGGAAGGAAGGAAGGAAAAAAAGAAAGACCGCGGGTGACGGACCGACGGCTCCAGCCCGTTGTGGTCGGCGCCGTTCTCACTGGAGCCGCCGCCGCGCGCGCGATGAGTGATGCGGCCCGAGGAGCCGGCGCCGCGAGTATCGCATGCGTGAGACGAGGCGCCTCCTCGCGACGCACATCTGTCGCCAGAGCGCGTAACGTGGTCGCCATGCTAAACAATCCATAGCACAGACGACGCTGCGACTCTGTTTTGCTTTTTTTTCTCTGCCCAGGTGCCATAGTCACCCTCCTCCTCCTGTACGGACGAAGGCAGAACGACTCGCGAACGCGGAAAACAAACTGATTTTTCGTTTAGTTTTCGCTCGCGTCTTTGGAATTTTTTTTACTACTTTCATACTCGTGCGCGGAAGATAAATTGCGTCGTGGCGACCAGTAGGGCGGGCGCCAATATTCTGTCCGCCGCCGTGCGCAGCAGTGCTGTGTGCACGCACTAGCAGACTAAGCCTCGTGTGTTCCACGAGGACACATGCACCCGAAGCAGTTGCGTAAACGCCTGCACAGGGGAATCGCGTGTGCGGAAATGCCACGAGGGTTTGCACTGCTGACTACGGGTCGTGAGAAAGTTCAGAAGGCGCTTCTGTCGTCATTTGCATTTCTGCTTCTCTGCCCTGCTCTCTCTCTCTCTCTTTGCATATACCTTCTCTGTCCAGATGTACGCGACAGCAATTACACTGCAAAGCAGCAATATCCGGCCGCACTTCTATAAGTAGAGCTGGCAGTACAGCGATTGAGAGGCTCTAAACCTGCTTCGCTTCGCACATGCGATGTGTCGCTGTGCCGCTATTACCTCCTTTTGTTGCTGCCTCTACAGCAATAGCTCAGGGTTAGAATGGTCTCCTTTGCCGCTGTGTCTTTAGCATTATATCAAATCCTTTAGCATAATCCTTTTGTTTCTACCTCCCCAGCATTACCTCAACGTTTGCAGATGTTCCAGACACTGCCAGTACACGTGACATTAAATTCCAGTAAAATATAATACGAGGAAAAACAGTGCTGATTTTGATAGAGCGGGAAGTTTTACACGGACAAGACAGAACAGCACGGTGCAACACGTTTTCCAGAAACGGATTTGCCCACTGAAAAGTTTCAATGCTCTAAATTTGCAAACACTCCTGTCAGCCTACTTCCAGAAGTATCGAAAAAGCTTCAACCATGTGAAGAAAGTAAAGAAGTAGGTGTGTTGTATCAAGGTTCCTGTACAAAGGAACAGATGTGAACAGGCGTCAAAGACAGATCTCAGCGCGACAAGCAGTCTTCATGCGGTTGCTAAAAAGAAGCTAAGCTTATTACGAAGGTCTGGAAATATTTAAAAAATTCAAAAAATGACGAATTTTTTTAGTAGGTATTTGTTTAAAGATCTGGATTTCTGTCCACATGCACTCACGAATTCTAAAGCAATGCTCGCTGTACTGAACAAGGCACGGGACCTACGTTATATTCATTGTACTTTTCCAGTATCACGGAGTTCTGGGCATGCTTCTTATTCATTCTGTTCAGCAGCAGTTTTTCTTTTCTCTCTATAAATCAACTCCCCGCCCTCGCACACTGCCGAAATGAACAAAAAACAAAAATTCCTAACAGGTTCCGACCGGTGTTCATGTCGCAATTGTTGAAAGCCTCCCTAGTGTTTTCTTTTTGTGTGTTTTTATGACGTGTATCTCAGTGTTTCGTAATCAAGCACGCGCTTTGGGGATTTTTCGTTTCTTTTTAGTTCACTTTATAGCTGTCTTTTCTCTCGGTTTCCTAAGAGCGTTAATATTGCACTCAGCACGCCACGTTTATCTTAGCTGGACACTTTCGCATTATGCAATTTTTTCTTGTTCCTCAATATGGCTGGCTCGATTTCACTCAATCAAGCACCTATCTCCCTGCCCTAGCGACGCCCAGAATTTCTGTAACTTCTCCGAAACCAGTTGGCAGGGGGTAACAATTCGAAACCGTACCACCAAATGTGTTCGTGAGACGCTCTCTAATTATGGCGACGGCTGATCAAGAATTCTCCTCCTTTTTTTTGTGTGCATCCGTACGCGCCAAGAGGGCGGGCACAAATTCTGCCCAAAAGCCTCTCTCGAACTCGCTTCTTTCGTGCCTGATAGCGATGTACCGAAAGCGCCGTTGCAACGGTCCCCTTCTCCGCTCGTCTCTGCCAAGAGCCTTGCGCGTCGAGACTCCCAGCCGGCGTTTCCGCATGCGTCAGTGTCTAATCGACATGTAGGAAAACTACTCCCAGCGCAACATAAAAAGCGCTTCCAACGCACCGTGTTCAAGGTCGACCACCTTTGCTTTTTCGAGGGCTGTGTGCTTGGGGACGAAATCTACTAGCGGAACCACGGAGCCGTGGACGATATTTGCTGCTGCTGCTGCTGTATGTACAACGTTCCGCTGCATGCAAAACTGGCTGCTGTATGCTTTATGCTGTCACTGTAAGCTGTTGTTGTATGCTGCCTATGAATCCTGCTGCTGTATGTGGTTGCTCTATGCTGTTGCAACACGTTTTGCTGTGCGCTGCTGTATGCAGCTCATGCGTGCTGCTGCTGCATGCTTTATGCAAGACATGTCAGGCCGCATTTTGCTCCCCCGCCTTCCTCGTACAAGTGATGGAAACTTCTACCACAAATTAAGCATCGGCACGTGTCCGCGCCTGGTTTCCACTGTAGGGTTTCAAGAGATTAATTTAGAGCAGCCTCGACAGAGGGTGTTCGAAGGCTAAGTCGGCCTTGCGGGAACTTGAATCGGAACTAAATCGGAAAGACGAAAGGAGTACGATCGGGCGTATTTTTTTCCGTTCTAAGACCCCCCTCTTCGCCCCAGTAGATGAGGCCGCCACAGGGAACAGAGATGCCTCGGTGTTTAAGTGCAGACATAGAGCAATCATTTTTTAGGAATGGAGGCTAGTAAAAAGAGATGAAATTGGTGCTGGAAAGTGACAATAGTAGTTTGGATAGAGTGATAAGGTCGAATTTGACGAATTTGTAAAAGGCATGTTCGTAG